>JABWIB010005724.1:20782-33135 GCA_016617825.1 Platyplectrum ornatum
AAATTCGTCATGGCGATCTGTCATTGACGAACTTTAAACGTCAAACTAAATGACGAAAAAAAACACATTCGTCACTTAGTGAATACACATTTGACGAATTTGNCAGCCATTTCGTCAGCNACTGACGAATTCTGCAATTCGTCACTTACTGAATTCCCCCCCAGGACTTTGAATAAACAAACTATTTCAACTGTTTTCATCATGATTCTAAACCATTAATTAGACTTATTCTTTTGGTTATTTAACACCTAATATCTTCACTTACATATAATAAAACACCCTTGAAGTGCCGGATGCAAGTAAAGTAAGAAATTACTTTGAAATTAAAGTCCTTTCATGCCTTTGTAGATATTTATTATGCCTATGCTATTGCAGCATGTATAATATTGTTTTATAATGTCATTTGTGGGACGCTTGGGACATTTGTGTCATTTGTGAATTGTGGGATGAGGAATCGGCTGCCCTCTGGAACAACATATGAGCTGGTTGGATGATGGCTTTACTCATAGATGTTATATAGTGCGCCCGAACAGGTAAATCTCAGCACTGGAGTACTCCAGCAGCCCAGATAGTGACATATAACCAGGGGCCGGTGCACCCATTAGACGAACTCAGGCTGGTGCCTAGGGCGGCCGACCAGCAGGGTGCCAGAGCAGTAGTATAAAAAAAAAATTGAAAAAAAAATAAAAAATTGAAAAAAATGTTAAAATTATTATTTTGTCATCACGTCACTGGGGCAATATGATAGGTCTGTCTAGGGCACCCGGAGATTTAGCACCGGCCTTGCATATAAAAACACAGATAAGAGTGCAAGGTGAGCCCCTTCCCGTCTCTTGCAGTAGATAAAACTTTCATCTTTTAATATGTGGCTCTATGAGCTGCAAATAAAAAGTTTTCCCTTGCGTTGTTGGTCAGTGTGTGTCACGCGCAATTGAATCTGGCCCTAAGAATGGCAAAAGTTTCTTATACCTGCTCTATGTTATGCATCAGCCTTTTATTGGCAACATACTAGTAGTAGGAACCATATTTATTTAGAGGTAATTAACCAAAGCCATTTGAATGTAGAANTGCCCCATACATAAAATAATAATAATAATTTAAACATTTATTACTGGCTGACCAATATTTAACTGATACTAATCTTCACTAACATAAAAGTGTATTTCTACAGAACAATCTAGTCAATGCAAGGTCAATGTTAACTGCAGATTTTCAACTAACTTTTTGACCCATCTCTTCCCTCGTAGTTCCAAACAAGAATATAATGTGTATCGGATTTGCATACATATATGGAAAAGAACAGCCTACATTTGTCGTTTTGGAGATGCTACTGTAGATCATTTTCATAGTCATGAGTGGCAATGATGAAAGACTCAAAAGATTTGTAAGGCAAATATAATGAAAGACATGAGATGGCGATGGCGATAATTCCTCTATTCAGATGTGAGTTCTGTATAAAACACTACATCTAATAATAATAATAATAATTGAAGGTTATACCGGCTGAAATGTCACTTGGAAATACAGATATGGGATGAATGTTTGAGGAGCTCAGACTGAAAGATAGCCTTGTAGTTATGATTTGTCAAATAGATTAATATTTATGTAAATGATGTAGTGCGTGTTAACATTGTTTATACATTATCAACAAAATAATTAAAAAGGAGCATAGCCACATGATATACTGTCAGATCATTTGTTTCTATACTTGTCCATCTAACAATATTCCATTAATTATATCAAATAAAGTTAAAGTTTAATATTTCATTTGCTTTTGTTTCTTTTTATTTATATTGCTGACATATTGAAAACATACAATGAACACACCAAGTTGATTAAATTCTCTCTCTGGGCATTCAAACCCCTGAAGATAGAGATAGCCTCAAACACAAGGAATCTCATAGGGACACCTGACATTTTAAATGCTTAACAGATGGGTGGAAGCACAAATAGACCAGGGTTTGTTCTGATTCCAGACAATTGTTTCTTGTTGCATATATCCCAATCTCATACAGACGGTTGTAAGCTTGCGGGCAGGGCCACCCCTCCCATTCTGTCTGTTATTTATTGTTGCATGTTGCACACAGATACTGACCTGCGTTACTGTTACACTGTTATTAGACTTGTGCTGGAAACATCGGGGCTGATTCAGCCCTGCGTCTCCGCCAGCCAGCGTCTCCGTGCCCCTTCGACTCCGGCAAATGCATATGAGAAAAGGGGTGTTCCACGCCCCTTTTATCATTTGNATATGCGCTTTTAGCAGGGCTAAGCCCTGCTAATTGGTAGTGCTGCCTGCACCATGTCTGGACATGGTGCAGGCGTAGCGCAGAGGGACCGAGGCAGGTATTGTCCTATGGACAATTACCTGCCTCATTAACTGGAAAAAAAAGTAAAAAAAGTAAAAATAATTAAAAAAATAAAATAATAAAGTGTGCATTTGTTTTTTTAATTTAACTAATTTTTTTTTTATTAATTTTTTTTTCCATTCATGAAAGCCGACACGAGTGCCTGCTTTCATGCTCGCAGCATACGCTGTGAGTATACACTGGCAGAGGCTCCGGACACAGCGTCCGGAGCCTCTGCGTTTTTTACATGGCGCAGGGATGCGGGGCATAAGGGGCACGGACCAGCGTGCGGCTGCAAAATACTTTTTATCAGGTCCATCATCTCTCACCAGTAGTCCTGATTGCAACTAATTATATTTACCAGCCCTGCAATTTAACAAGGTTTTGTCCATACTTGACAAAAGCTAGGCACACACAGTAAGATAAATTGTTCAAATTTAAGGATTTTTTCAAGAGTGGGCAAAACCATGTTGAATTGCAGGGGAGGCAAATTGAATTAATTGCAATGAGTATTAGAGATAAGAGATGCTGGTTCCTAGCACAAGTCTAATAACAGTAACACTGTTCAGTATCTGTGTGCATCATGCTACAATAAAGTATTCTCCCTGCATGCAAACACTGACATTCATTTTACCTCCCCTGCAATTCATCATGGTTTTACCCACTCTTGAAAAATCTTTCGATTGGATACAATTTATCTTACCGTGTGTACCCAGCTTAAGTCGTAAGTGCCTTAAGATCTAAATCTGTCCCAAAATGGGAAATACAGAGTGTGTACTGAGATCAGGTCTAAAATGTAGAGTGGGGGCTTTAAAAGTAAGAGTGAGAATCTTTATGGCACTTTTTTGTCACTTTCAATGTTTCTTACAACTGCAAAAGATTTATTGAGTTCATGGTTTGTGTTATGCCACAATGTTCAGCTTCTCTTAAAATATTACATTACATTTTCCTTTTGTCCTTCCACGTTGATTTATGTTTGACGTTACAAAATTTATTGTTCCTGGGTTTCCATAGGATGATGATGAAGTTACCAATGCTATATCTTTTCTGACTTCACCAACCCAATAATACGAAAATGTTTAAATCTGAAAAATAAAATCCTGCTACTAATCCAAGATTATGAAAATGTTAAAAGGATTTGTGTAAAATATAATGAAGTTATCATATAACGGACTAAGGAAGGGAACAGACCAGTTTAGGGTTAATTCAATGCAGTGAAATCTTTACAATCTGAACTGGAGTGCAAGGTTGATGCAATGTTGTGAAGAACAAAGAACTGTATGTGAGTCATGTAGCTTTTTCTTATCATCTGCCTAACCAGCCACTGTCAAGAGCGAATTTACTATCTCAATAAAAAAATAAAATTTATAATACAGATAGATTGTTCCACTAGTGCATCGCGGATGTCATATTCACACAACTTTGCCTGGTCCTTGAAGGTAAAATACTATATAAATTATGTACATGTGTATGTGTACGTATATAACATTATGCAAGGCATAAAAGAGAAGCTGAACAAAAAATAAAACAACAAATGTCTCCAGAAAAACTCATTGTACTGAAGATGTCTGAATTTAATTTTGAGAAGAAATCCCTGATATAATTTTCAATTGTTCAAAGTGATCACAACATAGTACAATGTAATTCAAGGGCATGTTCCTCTGGCTCTCAGAATGATAGCTTAGCAAATCATTTAATATAAAGTACTTTGTGTAAAATATGTTCTTTTTAATTTAAAATTGAAGTCCGTCAAATAGTTTCAGGATTCCTGGAGCCATGCCTTGGACATTGCTTACCATTAGGGATAAGAATTTCTGCATTTGCTCCACAAATTAATCTGAGTGGGTTTCCTGTATTTCCATTTAAAGAAAAATGTATTCTTACAAAATCTTTTGATTACATTAATAGGTTTTGAAGCACTTTGTGAGTTCTTTCTTTTACAAAATCTCTTTTAAAGATGAAATGTAATTTACTGAATGTAAAGGGTATATAATTTAAATGCTATTGCTATGTTGTATATGTTACATTGTACTTATTTGAATGGTTTAGTAGTTACCACTTGTGCCTAACAGCACTGGGGTCATGAGTTCAAGACAAAACCTTATCTGTGTGAAATTTGTATGTTCTACCTGTGTCTGCCAGGTGCTCCGGATTCCTCCAACAATTCCGAAAACATTGGAAGGTTAATTCCAAACACATAGGTAGGTTAATTGGCAGCTGACTAAATTGTACCTATTCTATGTGTAATTGCACCTATGTATCAATCTCCTAAAGAATGTAAGCATGTGGACAGGGGCCCTTCCCCACCAATTCTGTCTGATACAAATTGTAATGTGCTATGTTATATGATGGTACTATATAAAAATCTGGTAATTTTCAGATGTCAGAGATGCCGATGAGCAATATGTCCAACCCAACCCCCAGATACTTAAAGAGCACTCTGTATTTTTTTTGTAACTTTAATGACTGCTCTTGGGTAATATACTGTTGGTTATGTTCAGTTTAGATCCATAGTGTTTCATTTATACAAACTGTAGACTAATGAACCAGTCTGTGGGTACTAAGACCTTACTAATAATACAGTGGGAGGTAAATGAATTGACTGACATAAATTTTTATTAAATACTAAATTCGTTTATTTATGTATCTCTAGGCTTTCAGATCAGTTAGTTGCTCACATATGTTCACTTCTAAGTTTGTAATTATGGTGGTGTCATTTTGGTAGGCTACATATGGATTTAATAAAAACAATACTATGCAGTGCTTAATTAGAATGAATTAGTGTAACATTGAGGTTATTACTACAAGTGCAATACACAACTAAAGATTATCTTCCATTATAGAATATTACTTTCAAATTTGTAACAAATCCTGAAAAAATAGGTATTGAATAAATATTTTCAGACATTTACCAGGGGCCTATCGTGTACAAATTGTAGGTTCAATTATTAAAATAAGATCATTTTTGCAAAATTGTGAATAAGAAAGTTATTACATATATCAACCAATATTTGGCACACATTGTTAAACTTTATCCTATGAATTTGTTTAGGTATTCTTTTGCTTTGAGTAAGGAAATGTTTCTTATGTACTGACTGGGGATGGGGAAATGTTCTCTGCCTGGGTTCCATTGTGAACAATAAATAATAGAGATGTAGATTTTTTTCAAAATTGTGCTGTGAAAAACGGAACATTTTACTTAATTTAGACATTTCATTCAGATTTAATCACCTCTGAGTCCTTACATATCTTGTAAAATGAAAGGACAAGCACAAGGACCAAATTTGTATTTAAGTAGTCAAAAACACATTTTTAATTGATGTTGCATAGCATGACTTTAAATGTAAGATAAAGTCTAATTACACAGTTTTTCATGTAATGACCTTCAAAGTCTAATTTTTACTCAAGAAATGTTTATGATGAATAGAATGCCTGCATTTGCTCTACATTAATTTAGGATATTTCAAGTGGAAATAAAAAGGTCATTTACATTTTAAAATGATCATAGAGTTAAGTGTTCCAGTAAATCATTAAAAACTTGTCACTTGTTGCCATTTCTGATAAAACATAAAATTCAATCATTTTGAAAAATGTAGAAAAGACCTGCAGGTCAACATAAAGTTAAACTTTTTATATGATCAATAAACAAATTAAAGTTTAAATAAAAAAAAGTTTATGATTAGATTTCCACCTATAAATATGTTTCTGGTGACATTTAATATAATGATAAATGATTGCCAAGTTTATAAACACATTCTTTATTAGCATAAGATGCATTTTTCTGGATAAAAGAAAATATACAATATATGCCCCTTTTCTCATTTCCATATACCCTTTTATCAGGGCTTAGGCTTAATTAGAAGCGCAGCCTGCACCATGTCCAGACATGGTGCAGGCTTAGTGAAGAGCCGTAGAGACAAGTAATGTCAATTACCTGTCTCTACGGACAATTACCTGCCCCATTAATTGTAAAAAAAAATAAAAAAATCATAAAAATATTATTAAAATAAAAATAGTGGAGGGTTTTTTTTTATTTTCATTTATTTATTTAATTTTTACTTTTTCACTCATAAAAGCCGGCAGTGACTGTTTCTTTTATGATTGCAGCATATTCTGCATATAAACGGCTTTTGCGAAGGCATTAGGGGCATGTGGGCTACCCCTCTACCTGTGCTTTATTTAGAGCTGCAGGGAGAGAGGCACACTGTGGCCACCAAAATCCATAAAAACAGGAACAGTTACACTAACAATTTTGTGTAATTTTGAGTTTAATGTATTTAATGCTTCATTAGCATGCCGATCAGCCATGCTAATTAAGTAACCTGGCCCATAATACTGATGGTGGATGCATTCACCATTGTTAGATACAGCGACTGGGTAGGACCGGTAGGCCAGGAAGCTAAGGTACGGAATGGTGAGAAGCCTGGGTGCGGAATCTAACCCCTGCCTGGGCTTCACTAGAGCCTCTGATGGTGAGGTTGGGCCAGTAGCAGCGAGACAGAAGCAGGTGGCGGCCCCAGGCTAATTCACCCCCTAGTGAAACGAGGCCCAGCATCGCGTCCTGTGGCTAAGGACGCGATTCCGGGGAACGGGCGGAAGTGACGACCTGTGGCGTGTCCCGTAACCAGGTAACAAGCAGGACACGGCCAGGCACGGAGAGTCACTGGCCCCTAACACATATAACGACTGCCAAATGAAAGCTATATTTATTTGTAAATAGTGACTAAACATAAAAATGTTTTTATGAATGGAGTAGTGTAATGAAAGACATACTATGACCATTCATAATGCTGACAGCTCCAACAGCTGTAGACTGTGAAATTGGAGAAGGGGAGGGTTAGCTTTAGGTTGCGGGGAACAAGGGGTTTGTGTCAGACTGCAGAGGGGGGAGGGTTGGGTCAGGCTGCGGGGAATGGAGGATTAGGGTTAGGGTAATGGAAGAGGAGGATTGAGGTTTGGTGCTGCAGCAGCAGTTATTGAAGTCACTCCATCTGGCAGCATTTTTTTTGCGCTTGTGTGCTGATATCATGATGTTGTCAGCTACAGCCCTGTTGGAAAAGGGCTGTTCGCAGTGGCAAATCACATAATTGGTTGTTAATGTAAACTGTGAGAGAATGCATGGATCAAAATCCATGCAAACTTTAAGTAGAAATGATTTACCATTTGCCTAAATTGACTTAACTATACTCTTCCTGGACCTAGTAAATGTGTAGTACAATATATCCAGCATCAGAAACAATAAGACCATTGGACATTAATACAAATATCTATTTTCCCCACAATGTAAAGGAATTGCAACTACTATTTATTTAAAACATAAAAAACTTTTTAAGTATAATAATAAAAATAAGTATTTGTAATAACTTTGCCCTCAGGTTACCCTACAAAACTTTATTTTCAATGCTATTATTTTAAAGCACATTGTTGTATTTGCTTTACTTCTGAAAAACGTCTTCTTTAGTATATAGTATATTAGATATGAATGCTTTGCAAACAAATTTTATTCTATATTACATTTATGTTGTCATACGCTTTTGTTCCAATACATTACAGAATTTGTATGTAAAAAAAGACCAGTAATTGTATAAAAAAATATTTGCAGTCCTGTCATGCAGTGTAAGGATTTTATGGTCCCTTTCCTTAAAACTACATAGAGAAATCTAATTAAAGTTCTTAGTTTTCCTTGCCAATACAATACACAGCACTTCAGAATCTTGAAAAGAAAAAACCCAAAACCTGAAGGAATGTTCATTTACTTTTGTATTAACGGAAATTAGAACACACAAAGCTTGCTTAAGTAGTCAGACACATAACTCACTTAACTGTGCTCATGATTAAAGTGATTTAAACAAAACTAATATTATTCCAAAGCTTCAAACTTACGAATTGTCAAAAGAGGATTATTGCACCATTGTGTGAATATAAAGACTTTCTTCACTTGACTGCAAATTACAACTGATCAAAATGTGCTATTCCCCACATACAGAGATTCAAATAAGCTCTAGGGAAGTGAACTATATCTCCAGCATTTTGCTGGTTTGTTCATTTTACCCAAAACCGCATTTTAAAAATTTCCATGGTGATTTCTAACAGTCGTCGTATAGCTTTAAGAATTTACTAACCACTGATTTTGAAATCTGCCACCAAGACCAATGTGGCCTGGCAATGTTATTGTAACATGTTAATAAAAATTATGCTACACTATTTTCCTTCCTTTTATTATACAAAATCCAATTACTATGATTCTATAGTAAAACAAATTTGGTAACAAATATAAAAACACTGTTTAACTTGCAACTGCAGTTTAATGGCACAAAATGTCCAGAAGCTTAATATAGCATTAACAACCATACATTCGAAACTGATGTGGATGAAATGGAGTCACAATTTCAAGTGAATTCAAGTGAATTAAATGTAACATAACAATAAAAAAGCAATTTAGATACTTGGTTGCATAGGGATTGAAATTAACAATTGGAAAAGAAGTAATACCACTTATTAAATCATTAATACAACCTAACCTAAACTATACTGGGTTCAGCCCTGTAAGTCTTTTCTCTAGAAGGGCATGCATGCATTAAAGATAAAGAATTAGACATTGCATTAGAGTGCAAAGAATGTCAAGCAAAATACTGTCTGCCATTTATTAAATATACAAAGAAGAGTAACTAAACATGTGCATTTTGAATTTAGTAAGAATCAAAGTTTTAAACCAAGTACTGGTGAGTAGCTTTTCAAAGGAAGACATGTATNAGAAATATAGATCATACATTTAAACTAGAAGGTGGTAGGTTAAGAGGATATATAATAGTATAATATTGTCATAGGAGGTGAAGTGAGACACAATTGAACATATAAAAATGCTTAAAATAAAAACAGTTAAATAAATGTCCACATACAAATTTACATATACAAAGATTGTTTAATTACCATTAAGAAGATCATGTCACTACATTACTCCTGTTGTAATGAGTAATGAATAGGTAACGTCTATAAGGTGATGTTGCTCCTAGTTTGGTTGCTATGGGCAACATCCCCACTTTTCAATCTCCCTGCAGTCGCCCTGCTTAGTAAATTTATGCATCGATTATTTTGGAAACTGGGTTAGAAGTGGTTACATCGCTTTTGATGCTCCCAATCTGATATCGGTTGGTGTGTATATCCTTAAGAGAAATGTAAATGTTTTTTTCCTGCTGGTTTAGATTTACTTACCATTACTTTCGATATTCTCTGAGGGCTCTTGGGTTTTGCCCCACGGTCTATGCCATTTGTAAATCCTAATCTCCATTTTGCTTAAATTAACATTAGATCAGTGCTCAAAGTGGTATACAACAGTATGGTATACATGCATATTTTCACCCACTAAGCCCCGCATCTTTTATAAGCCCTGCCCATTGGACTGGAGGAGAACAGTTATTTATTTATTACTGTATTTCTATCTATATTCTGTATTGATTCATTTAAATATCTTTAATTCATTGAACTGTGTGGTTTGCCTGTAGCCATGCATTTTTTTTCATGGCTGCTATCCAAGTTCTACACCATCTGTCCTACTAGCATCCATGGATATGATTATCTTTTTGTTCTGTCCCAGAAATAATTTCAATCAGTTTTTAAAAAGCAAATACTTTTCCATTTAGGATGTTGTTTTGTAAGTTCATATACCGGTTCATTGGAAAATAAATGAAAACACTGGTGTACTGTCTTCTTGAGGTTTCAACTACACTGAATCGTCAATTTTTCGGCATTGTCCTTTCACTTCTCCCTCAAGTAAAAGGTATTTGTAGATCTGCTTTGTTTTAAGGAAGTCATACAATCACCCATTTAATCCTTGACCCTTTGAAACTTTACTGCCGCTCAGTTACTATTAACCACTGTTTAATTTAAGAAGCACTAGTGAAGTTAATGAGTCTTCTATTGAAAAGCATTTCCCTATAGCCAAGTAGTACTTCTGCTGTATCCAACATATTTCTCTGATAACGCTGTCAGATTTCTACTATTTTTCCTTAGAGGTCATATGTAACAGATGCGATATTACTCTGCATGAAAATTTTACTTAAAACGTGCGACCAATAACGAATATGATGCAGGTTGCTATAACACCTTGCCTATATATTTCACAAAGGTGCTTGTGGCTTGCAGATCCACAGATACTTTGCCGGAGAAAATTAATTCAATAAAATTATATCAGTGCCATTTATATGAAAATTAAGTGGCTGATTTTATGACCCATGAGCATAAGGAGTGCATAACCTTGTCAAGTGCGCTTTGAACAAAACATGTTAAATTCACCTCTGGGATTACTCCTGCACTACAGTTGTCAGGGAGATATTCTTGCCTAGTGCTTAACAAGTCAATGTGTATATTATAAATGATGTAATCAACAGATGGTTTGGGAAAATGAATGATACTGTGCTTTCAACAAAGACAGAGGCATGTTTTTATTAGGGAAACTCTTAATCAAGTACACTAACAAACAGTACTTTGCTGTTTTCAGGAATACTAAATAACACTGCTCAGTCATAAAAGTGTACAATTTACCTTAAAAAATATCTTATAAAGGGTAACCAAAAATAGATAAAATTGGGCCATTAAATTTGTGCGTGTTTGTAAATAACAAAAGGCTGGGTAATGGAGGGTTGGGGTAATAGAAGGGGATAATTAGGGGAAGAACTAAAAAATAATAAAGACTTAAAAAAACTCGTCGTCAAACATCTTTATTAATACTTACCTGTTGATGGTCTGAGACTGGGGTCTCTTCCTGTCACTTATCCGAAAATATGCAGCAACCAATGAAGATTCTGTTTTCTCAAAGTGTGATCCTATTGGCTTACATGAGGAAAGGAGCTCAATGAAACTCACAACACTTTGTCACCATACACAGTGAAGGCCAGATAGAAGAAACCAAATTATCGATTTCTCATGTGTGTCTTGTTTGCAATTTGAAGACATTTAGTAAGAGGGGACTATATGAACACAGCAAGGATTTACCTCTCTTCATATTAACCAGACCCTTGGTGGTTAATGCTCATGAATCTATTTATCCAACGCTTCATGTAGTCAGGATCGTTACATGCATGTAACAACAGGATTAAACATTGTGCAAAGGATCAGAATCTTATTTCTCCTAATCTTCTAAGAGAAGACAGTGGGGACAGGTAAGTATAATTATCTGCTTGTAAGAACTTATGAAATAGAGGTCTCTAAGACAGGCAAGCCGGGTTTACTGAATGATCCTGTCATGCTGTTACAATAGGAATAAAGGAAGCAGCAATACGGTCTCTGCAAAATGACTGATTTGTCTGTTGCTGGATCCATAACTAAAACTGGAAAGGGGTAATATAATGAAAATACCACAGGTGATAAAATCGTATGCAGTGCTACATTTTTTCTAGTGGTAGCAGCGGCGAGTGGAAAGTTTCTGGGGAATGTCCCCCTTTACTTGTGTGCTAAAGCTTAGGTCAGTAGTCCTCAAACTATTTTGACTGGCCAAATGTTTTNCTACACGACCCCAACAAGTTACCACAGAGCAATACCTGTATATATTTATAAATCACAGACTGGTGATATTTTTCANCAAGACATCAGATTATCATTTTAAACAGCGATAATATATATGTTTAAAAGGGTCTGAAAGTTCCCCTTTGGACATTGCATTATTTGTGCCTCGTGACAACTGGCTATCCTATGTGAATGAGGGAACTGGTTCAGTGCAGCAGTCTAGGCGGCCGGCGGCATGTATCACCTTGGCACTTCCGGTTCCATAGTGCCGGGCCTGCAGCTGGGCGATGGTCTCTCTGAGGAACTCGCGACCCCATGCAGATGTGGGCGTGACCCATTTTGAGGTCCCGACCCACAGTTTGAGAACCATGGGCTTAGGGCATTCCTCACCAAGAATAAAACATTTTATCCAACTGACCCTGGATTAGAGATGTGCGCCGGGCATTTTTTTGGGTTTTGGTTTTGGTTTTGGATCTGGATCTCCCTTCGTGTTTTGGTTTTGGATGT
>JABWIB010005726.1:10224-26264 GCA_016617825.1 Platyplectrum ornatum
CAGCCTAATCCTAACCCTCCCTTTCTCCCAACAATTTCCTTCCTGAAGCCTAATCCTAACCCTCCCTTTCTCCCAGTCATCGCCTCCCTGCATAGTTCAGTTGCCCAGAGGCCTCCCACAAACCATAATCTGGCTCTGATCAGATCTAAAACTGAGTCAACTGAGAGGGAAAGCATCCCTTAAGTAAACCAAGTCCATACTGTACAATTAAAATGCCTTTAACCATCCCACCCAGCAAACTTGCTCTACATGGCCATCCCCGCTGACGGAAGGACTTCCATTACCAATCCTTACCAACCCTTGTCCGATCCCCCCTAGATATTAAGGAGAGAGTTAATTGTCCAGTGTGTAGTCACTATACAGTGTCCCTAACAAACTTTTGTTATATTGTTATTGTATATAGTTATTGTATTGTTATATTGGTTGCCGGTGGAGATCACATAGTGTGTGGGCATCTTTAATTGCTAAATAACATTAATGTCATGTTTTACAAAGATTAAATCTTTCATGTTTTTTGTACTTTCTGCCTGTGGTTATTAACTAGGTAATGGACTGTGCAGAACCCTGTAAATAAAGCTTTCAGCAGGGGACGGCTGTGCATAAAATGTTATAGGTGCAGGGCATATATCCTAATATATTGTTTCACAGTTCGCTGCCTCTCCAGATGTTGTACTGGTCATTGGCATATGTGAAATCATAAACCTCAGTGGAAGGAATATGGGAAACAGGACTGGTTTGAGTAATACAGGCTAACATTCACAGTCTCAAGCTCACTTTACAAGCAGCAAAACAAGAAACATAAAGGAACATTATTACACTTTAAAGGAAGTCGTCTGAAAAGAAGGATGCTCTCGCCGCTTGCTGGTTATTATAACAAGGATGGGATTCATTTGTAGCACTGGCCACATTACAAAGTACTGGATGACTATATCTTTTCATTGTATAAGTGTAAACTCTAATCTGAAGCTCTGTATCTTAATTTGTATCTTAGTAAAGGATGCTGATGATGGAATAGTAATCCTTATAGTTATACCTCCCAACAGTCCTGATTCTACGGGGCAGTCCTGATATTGGTTGACTGTCGGCAGGATATAGGGGGGGAGCATGGAGACAGGGAGATCTAGGTTTAGGGTTAGGCTGTAAAAAAGGAAGTTTGAAGGTAGAGGGTTAGACATTAAAAATGGAGGGTAAGTGTTAGGCTGTGAGAGATAGAGGGTTAATGTTGAGTGAATCACAGGGAGAATTTGGGTTAGGCTGCGGGATATAGAAGGGTAATGTTAGGTTGACAGAAGGGCTACAGGAGACAGAAGGTTATGGTTAGAGGAATAGAAAGGGAAAGTTAAGGTTAGGTTTAGGGAATCAGAGGGTTAATTACCTAGGTTTAGGGAATCAGAGGGTTAATCATAAGGGATGGTTTGTAAAAGTCTGTGGGAGCTAGAAGGTTAAGTTTAGGGTGATAGAAGGAGAGGGTTAGAGTTAGAGGCTACGAGATATAGAGGGTTAATGTTTGGTGATAAAACGGAAGGGCTATGAGTGATTGAAGGTTAAGGTTAGGGTGATAGAAGGGTAGGTTAAGGTTAGGCTGCGGAAGATAGAGGGTTAAGAAAAGGGTGATAATACAGAGTCGTTAGGGGAAGCATTAGCGTTTAGGGAAATTCTTACCTTTTGGCGTAGGATGATTCCTGTGTAGATCTGCTGGAATCATCCTCCGCTCTTCTTTGCAACAGTCAACGACTTTCTGCTATGACCACTGCAGTCCAAAGCCTATGCAGGGGGTATTTTCTCATATTTATTGCATTTATTTATTTATGTATTTATTTATTTATTGACAAATTTTTATATAGTTTTTATAACAATTATTGAGACGTGACTTGGTGGTAACAGACAGAATGGGTGGGGAAGATGGCCCTGCCCAGGGAATATGGCCCTGCCCGCAAGCTTACAATTTATAGGGTTGTGCAATATACTTATTTTAGCAGGGTGTGCTGTGCATTTTACTATTAATTTTAAAATGATCATTATAGAGTCTTACTTAAGTTAGAATATATATTATATATTATATTATATATATATATATATATATATATATATATTCAAAAATGTCAATAATATGCTGATAGTATGTTGAATGATTTGTCAATAATACTACTATATACTATATAATAATACTGATTTATGGTTTACACCATGTATCGTTTAATGTGGTGTATTTACTGAGCTTAACAATACGTTTCCATTTAATGTAGAAAGTGTTGAACAATTATTACAGATGTGAGAGAGGAAAGTCTGTATGGAGAGGAGGGACGTGAATTGGAACATGGAGCACAGGCCTGTCCTAATCTATTCCACATTCATTATCTCTATCTCTTTCTGTCCCCCCTTACCTCCCCTTTTTTGTACGGGAACTGATTTTGTATTGGAAACTCTGTCCAATTCTTAGAATAAACATTATTTGAGAACAGGCATTTTTCAGGCTGGTAGTTTGTCCTTGGTCGAAACGTTTGTTTAATTTAAGGGTTATCAGTGTTTTCATTTAACACCACAGAGAAATGGTCCTTGTCGCAGGGATATTTCTTTTAGCCCTCTCAACATTGATTAACAGCATCACACAGATCACAACGCCAGGTTCTGTGGCTTGTGTTGCTAATGTTTAACTTATCATGAACTGTACAGTTTCTATTAAAGTAGATAGAAGATTTTGTACTCAGTCATTTAAACAGTAACTATACCTGTCATTGCTCATCCTTATCTAAACTATGGCTCTCCTGTCTAAAGATAACCAATAGTATTTGTTGAGATATTATTCCGCCATTGAATTCAGCTCTTTTACGACAGACAACATGTATGCTAGGTGTATTGCATTATGTAAATTGTGACGTCCACCATAGCAAGTCAGGGCAATGCTCCAAAAAGTTAAAGGTAGCCATAAATACGTTGAACATGTGCAGTAGAGTATTATACTGTAATTTAAGAACTATAAAACTGATCCAGATTTCTGGATAATGAGTAACTATCAGCATGACAGGGATACATCTACTAAGCAGTGATTTGGCCAAATCACCATGGCCATTCGATTTTAGACCATGACCATTTTAGGATTTACTAAGCAGTAATTTGCAGATTAAAACCCCATCACCTTATAAACGCCATGGTGATTTCTAACTATGATTCGTTAAATCGAGGTTGATTTGAAGTAAAATTGTCAAAATGTTTTTTTTTATAAGACCTCGGGTCACCACAGCCACTGTGGATGGAGCAATCAATGGCTGCAGGTTTCTGGTTCCTGTCCTGTATTACATGAATTGTTATGCAAGGTAGGGATTATTTTTAGGTTAGAATATTAGGAATGGAGATAATTTTCTTTGGATTCATATAATCTTTAACAAATCATTTGGAATTCTTTTCGCAGTAGTTTTTTTTTTTGGCAATATGTTGGGGAGAAAATAAAAACCAATCATGTAGCCAGTTGTGAATAACAGCTACCTATGCCAAGTTTGAGCTGGCTCTAATGACCTACTCTTACATCATACCGATGTCACCCTCACTATACCCTGGTCATAGGGCATATACTGTTTGCTTACTGAGAAAATGTGTCCTGATAAGTTTCCTGAGACCCAGACAGAATTAGAAACAAAAATCAACTTAAAATAAAGTAAATAAAGAAAAAACAGAATGAAGTCACATGGAAAACCAGCTATATGCTGAACTAACACAACCCTCAGCAATATGGGATTTCCAAGTTCCTAAACATGGAAACATAGAAAGTGACATCAGATAAGAATCTGTCCAGTAGGTTTTTTTTTTAAACTACTGACTACTTATCTACTGACCCTAGACAACATTTGATCCTCATTCAAGTTTTTAGATTTAGGGAATCCATATATTTACCCAATCATTGTTTACTCTCTTCCATTATGTTAGTCTGTACCTCCTCCGTTTTTACATTTTTCCTCTAACCCATCCCACTTGCTTTATATACATGGCCTAAATAAGATACCGAAGGGCCCATATTTTACAGAAAGACCTGGCAGAGCCCTGGAGCATAAATTCCATCCTAAAGACATACCAAAGTTTCTTAAGAACCTGTTGGAAGGTAGGGGATCAGAGCTCCGCCATATTTTAGCTATCAACAGGTTGTAACAGAGGTAACGTGGAAAATCAATTTGTTCTGGGCTCGAGTTGCGTCTGGAACACGGATGGGCAATAGAAAATATTGGGGTAGAAACAGAATTGGAATCGATAATAAAGCAGAGAAAAGACCATGAACCTCCGCCCACTTAGCCCTGATTCTGAGACAGGCCCACCATATATGTATATATGTGTCTGTAGATGAGCAGCCCCTCCAACAAACATCAGGGACATCAGAAGAAAACCTGGCCAAGCAAGATGGGACCAAGTATAGGTATTGCAACTGTTTTCCACCATCCGAACACATATGGAAATGGAGGCCAGGTTTTCCCTGATGTCCTCCCAGTCCTCCTGAGCCAGTGAAGTTGGGAAATCTCTGTTCCATGCCCTTTCAAAGATATCGGAATCAGAATCTTGTAAGGAAGACTGGGTCAGGAGAAGATAAAGTTCTCCTTTTCTAACACAGTGACTCAAAACTCGTAAGGGGGGGGGGCATGTAGAAATGGTAGGCAAAGGGAGTCGTAGATGTTGCGCAGTTGTAAATATTGGTAAAAAAAAGTTTATGTGGTTCCTAAAACCAGGAAATTCGGGGGAAGGTAGGGGATTGAGGAAAGTCCTGAAAGGTAAGAAAACCAGCCAACGCCAAAAAGGAGAAATCTGTTGTATGAGTATTAACTCTATAACTGTAGTGGAGACCATACTCTTTGAGGTCAAGAAATCTTGCGGCTCATAGAGTGTATAAAAATATAAAAATTTTCCCTACAGAACTAGCCTTCTCCTTCTTCTTTGCATGTTACACCATGTTCATATAGCTTGCAAGCATTTCCTAAGGGCCATCTTTTTTTGGTTCCACCATGCATTGCCTAGGAGTGCACAATCAGTTTTACATTAGCAATATATGAATATTGTACAATTCTTTTCTTATTAGTGCGAATGCGACAATGTATGGGTATTGTCATGAACAAATACACAAATGGTTCACAATTCTAGATCTGCATACAATGATGTTAAGGCAACATCAGACTACCTTATGAGGTGATTTGCCATCTTGTATATTTGTAGAACAGTAGTTTACTGTCTAAGACTACTCCTCTTATTGTCCTGCCACAGCAGAGTGTAATACCCCCCCTGACTCACTCCACAGCCCACAGGTACACCCTCCATGTATCTCTGTTGTGCATAGAGCAACAGGGATATCACTTTACACTCACACATTCCCCTACTGCTGTGTCACTGCACAGTAATATGTTCAAGAAGATACAGAGTTGTGTAATGCCACAGCTTGAAGTGATTCGTGTTGGGGAGAGGAAATAAAATGGGTTTTAACCCTTGCACCCACGAAGAGAACACATGGCCTATTTTTTGTGTGTTAGACCTCACAAGGGACCAGATTCAGATCTTTAGGCACTGTTGACTTACTCAAGAGTGGGTAAAACCATGTTGAATTACAGGGGGGTAAAATGAATGTTAGGGTTTGCATGCAGGGAGAATACTTTATTGTTGCATTTTCATACCTCCCAACAGTCCCGCTGTCCCTCCCACCTCACAGTTTGTCCCGCTAATGATGCAAATCGCGGCATCAAAAATGGCGGGTCTAGGGCGGGAAGGGAGTCGGGGTGTTCCAGGGCGGAGTTGGACGGGTCCGGGGGTTATGTGTCCCGCGGCCCGGACCGTATATGTTGGGAGGTATGCATTTTGCACACAGATACTAACCGGCGTTATCTAATATCAACTCTAATACTGTTTGCCACTAATGAAATTTACTGCCTGTGCCATGAATAAGTCAAACCCTCCCCATTCTTAGTAAGCAAAAACATACCGTTCAAGGGGTGAGGCTTCAGACGCAATTTGCATAAATCACACCTTTTGCCCCACCCCATGGTGTCGTAATTTTGGTTTCTTCCATGTTAAAAACTATTTAAACTGTTGATTTAGACTGAAAGTATCAGCTAGGTTTCTATTCTTTGCCCCCCAAGGTTCCAATACCTAAGTCTCTCATAATAAAGATTGTCAACTGGACCAACTGCATTCACCTTTTATTGGCAGAGGTCAGTCTGGGGGTCTCTGGTCCGCCATACCACCTAATTATCATCTGACCCCACCGGTGGTGACATCATACACATGAACGGTTTAAAAATATAGGGATGATCTGGATTTAGGATTGTGGGAACCCAAAGACAACTAAGCTTTATGGGCCTCTTCTGAACATAAACAAACAGTATACACATGCAAATATGTATATGTATTAAATAAGAGCTAGACGTTTCCGGCCTTTCATTTTTCCCCTGTCATGTGTGTTCAGCCTCTATTTCTGCCTCTTGTCCATGTCCAGTCTCTCTGATTTGCCCAGCTTCCGTTTCTACCTACTTCATGTGAGTCCAGGGCAGCCAAGAGAAATTCTGGGCCCCGGTACAGCAACTTCCTGGGGCCACTTCATATTTTTTTACATGTTTTCCCACCATTGAGGGCATACCTGTTTTCCTTTGAATGTATACTTATAAGGTTGAAAGCACTAGACCTACAGAGGCAAAAGTACATTATATGTGTGTTTACCTCTCATGGGAAGGAATGTGTTATATCAATACATTGTAAATCGTTAAGGTGATACTTGAGCAGAGTCCAGTGACGGGATATGGGCTTTTCTCTCTTATACATAAGAGCAGCACTCCCTGCAGATCACTCCCAGTAAACAGTAAAAAAAAATAAAAAATAAAACTCCATTAATCTCAATCACGGGTCCCCTTTCAGCTCCGGGCCCAGGTAAACAGTACCCCCCTCTCTCGACGGCCCTGTGTGAGTCTTCCTAGAATCTACCCAGTGCGTGAGGGCCCCATTGTGTTTAGGGTTCCCAAACCGACCACCACGAACGCCCTGTGGTTAATCCGGCCCTTGCGTGATCCACAAAGCAGCTTCGAAAAAATGAAAAAGTCCAGATCCACCCCTTATGTTATTAGAGAAACGCATAAGTGGTACTTTTCAATGGGTTTGATGTACAGGCCAGCCACATTATTTCTATTGGGCTAATTAGCAAGTCGTGTTAATTACCACTTAATAAAAGTACCCGGGATATCAAGTGAAAGCGTTCCTTGTGCTGCGCACAGAAGTAAACAGACAAATGAGTAAACATTTAGTCAGCTCTTTTGTTAGTAAGCAGAATGCCAGGAAAACGCTGAGAACACGGGAGGTAAGATTGGGCAATAAACTTCTGGATTCCATTTCAAATCAGTAACGTACCCAAGTAATGGCCAAGAACAATAACACAGAAAAAATACAATAATAAGGCCTGGTTACAATTGGTGTCACGTCTATCTCATTCTGCAGGCGGCCCCGGGGTGAGGAGACGGAGAGCCCTGCCAAGCGGACACTTTCCATACCTCATCCCGCCGTCTACCGTTTAACTCTGTCTCTGCCAGAAAGAGGGGGTCCGCTTCTAGCATTTCTGTCCTTGACGAAAGAATCTGTACGAGGAGGTTGAGCCTTCGCCAATTGAGAATGTTAGAGAAGGATTTGTTTTTCACTTGGCAAGTAGGAAATGCGTGTCAATTCGAACTGAAATAAACTGCGGTGCAGACATAACATTGAAGTAGATCCAGACTTCAGATTATCCCCTAATTTCCGTGTGTTCAGAATGCATTTTGTCTGCTTTTGTGGTCTGTGCATACGCACGCAATTCCACCTTATTGGGACCCTTTTGCCGGAGAGGCTGAGTGGCACTTACAGGTGACCTGGCAATACAATATACAGGTCTCACAGCCTATTATTGTTTTATTTTTAAACGAAAAGAACAGTTTTCATGTTGTTAGCCTATGTTATTTCCCTATTCGATTATCACATTATATCCTGTTTGTTGATCTAGCAATTATACAGAAATGTAAAAGTCGTTCCACTGCATATTTCCTTCATTCTGGTTTTGGCCACAGAATGTCGTACATTTTCACAGTTGAACTTGGCCACAGATCCCATCTCAGGGTATATGCGTTGTTATAATAAATAAATAATGGAATGATTGAATGAATGAACGAATGAGTGAACAAATGAGCGAATGAACGACCGAATGAATGAATGAGCAAATGAATGAATGGACAAAATGAACGAATGCACTTGGCCACAGATCCCATCTCAGGGTATATGCGTTGTTATAATAAATAAATAATGGAATGATTGAATGAGTGATTGAATGAATGAATGAACGAACGAATGAGTTAACAAATAAATGAACAAATAAATGAATGAAAAGTCTATATTTGAGCACTTATGTCGGAATATCCTAGCTATCTCCTGGCAAGCGATAGGCCTTCCATGTAAAGGGAGTCTGATGGTCCTATGTATACATATAATTTCATTATCATTATTATTTTATCCAGCAATGCAAAGGTTTGCAGTCTACTAATTATATTATGTAGAGAGTTTATAAAGGAATTTTACATCGACAGTGGGAAGGGGTCTGTTCTATTTGTCTAATATACATTATGGATATTACTACTCTATACAAGATGTATATTAGGCACATCGAGCCTAATATGTTAAAAACATCTCCTTTGCACAAAAAATATGTGGTGAATAGGGTATTTCACTGCTGGGACATACTGATGACTTCATACTGGGAAGAGGGAGGTTGCCAGAGCCTGCTGGTTTCAGTTGAGAAGGCTGGCACCCGTAGGTGGGCGCTTCCATTGTCACCAGCTGTTCTGTCCCTCACCCTACTGTACTATGCAAGATTGCAAGCTCATAGAGTTGAGTTGCGACAGTGGGGACAGAGGAGAAGTGAATGGTTGGGAGAAGGAGTGGGACAAGGTAAGTGGCACATTGGCACCATGTCACAGACTCATTCCATATTGGGCACTCTTTCCAGCCTTGCTCTATTCTTTGCAATTAGATACCCAGAGGAGAACAATTTTCTACTTGATAACATTACCGTCTCAGTACTGCTGAGGAATTACGGGAGATATGGAATTGAGATGTAGTGAAAACCACATGACATGAACTAATCTAATCATAACATAGCTGTCATAGCTGTACTAATCCACCGAGCAATAGGATGCTTCTGCCATTCTTGGCAAAAAATTGTTTCATTAACAATCGATGTTTAAAAATATACTTTCTTTTCTTAGACCCCTTTTGTCATGAGGGTTCACATGCAGCATAAGAAGACCAGGGCCTAAATTCACTAAGCGGAGAGTTTGCTGGTGAATTTGAAAGGTGGTGAAGTTGCCCATAGCAACCAATCAGATTCGAGCTCACATTCTCCAGTATGCAAAATGAAACTGAGAGTTTGAATCTGATTGGTTGCTATGGGCAACTTCACCACCTTTCAAATTCACCAACAAACTCTCCGCTTAGTGAATTTAGGCCCAGGGCTTCTCAGATGAGCATAATGGATTTGTAATCTGTCTTTGTATTCCCTCAGTGACGTAACGATCTCCTTTTAATGTAGACCTAATGGGAATAACCATGTACATACCTTATGTTCTGTATATTTATGTGCTATTGATAATGGATTTGCTGAAAATAACAAATTACATATAATCGTTTGCATGTTAATGTTTAACTAGAGAATAATGTATAATATGTTTACATCTATCTAGAACTATTGGCTGCCAATTACTAATGGATGACGTCTTACATGATTGTCACTGCGCAGAAATGTTCTGCAATGTTTAGTAAATCTGGTATGAACAGGATCTTCATTGGATTGTAGTAGTGGATCAAGTTTGCATTTTCAGCCTGAAGGTTGCAGGACTAACTTTTAATGATGATAGACAGGATACACAATTACACAAGTCACAATTACATAAGTAAGCCATAAGCCATATGTTACACTTCAGACACTTCATATGCTTCTTTTTTTTTTAATTGAGTAATGTATATTGAACATTTGACAAGCACAATATAATAGTGGGGGTCCTGAGGTGGGGTTATGGCTCTAAGCTGCGCCCTCTTGTATAATTGGGTGGGTGGGGATTAGCAGGAGAAGAGGTTCCGGTATACCATATCGGCATATACAGGCCAACTTTGAGCACTGATCTGTATAATAAAAAGCCCCCCTCTTGATTATCCAGATCAGTGCTCGAAGTTGGGGGGGTAGGTGGGACTGTCGACATATGACCATATCCGATCAGATTTTTCAGACGTGTCTCTGCAGGGGGAAATGAAACTTACATGGCCCACTAAGGAGTTTTCCAGAGAAGATCATTTAAACAAGGACGGAGTAATGTGGGAAACTATTTTCTGGCCACAACAACTTTAGCCAACAGGGGGATGGCAAAGAATTATCTATATGTAATGGTTCCCACCACTTCTTTAAGAGATATGCCCAGTAAACACATCCTAGGACACAGAGGTATGGAAAGTTCTAATGTGGACATGTCCACCTCCCAAACCTGTCACCAGTGAATCTAGTGAATCTACTGGAAACGGATTAATGAGGTGGCAAATTTAATCCACTTCCATCCAATCATCCCCCTCCAGCTGACCCAGATCTGACTCCCATCACTGTTTGAGACTAACCAATTCATAAGGTGGAGATTGCACCCTTACATGCAGGGCTAAAAGTGTCAACTTCAGAGGGGAGGGCACAAGAGCAATCGTCATCGCTGTGACGGTTGTTCATGTAGCACCTAAATGTATCGGAAGAATAGGGAATGGGGGATGCCAAAAGTGTGTTGTAACTCAGCAAAGGAAACAAAGGTAGCATTAACATACACATGTTCCATGGATACCACCCCATATCTCTGCAACAAACCTGACCCCTCGTCGTATAAAGGACCAGGTAGACCTCTATTACCCTATAATAAGACTTTTCTAAGGACATTATACAAGTGCAGGCCCATACTTCCCAAGTTTGTGCAATCAGGGGAGGTACAGAAACACAGGCATTATGGGACACCAGAGCTCCATAGCGGGACCAGGAAGAATTCTTTAGGTTCAACGCTCAAGACGAACCATGTAGGGCACTTAAATGTCCTGAAGGCTCATATGAGTTAGTGTAGGGGGAGCGGAGTGATCCTGTAGAATTTCATGCGAGTGAAGGTCTGGATCAGGTCCCTACAGAGTAAGAAGGTGAGATGCAGGATTCCCAAGATGAATTCAACTAGTCAAAGGCAGGGGAAACTGCCACCACACTAGTTGAATGCACAATGATGCGTTAAAGAAGAGAGAGAAAAACACCACAGAAATTCTAATAAAGAAACAAAATAAACCTTTTATTAAATAAAATGTAATTAAATTCCAGCACAATTTATATATATATATATATATATATATATATTGTGCTGTAATATATAAAATATTTTGTGTGTTAGTGTTACACAGCTTCCTATATATTTTTGCTGATTGTTAGCAGAGTACATGTTAAAAGAAAAAAAATATGCTATGATATTTTGCTTGTTATGCTAATAGGATAGCTGAAAACACAAGAGCCAACATTTTGTTCTTGGCAGGAGGAATCAAGTTATGATCACCCCGGATCCCTCAAAGTTCTTGCTCATCGGAAACAGTTCATTTATAATATAGTTGTTGTTTTAATATGATTTTTTTTTTCTTTTCCCTTAAATAATGATTTGCACTATATGGAGAAAACATGATAGAAACCATGCATACCATAAGCATTGACCATTAATCTGTATGCATATAATAACAATTAACATTGGCATTACTATGCGCTTTATAGCAGTGTTTCTATTGCTGTCTTTGGGGGAGGATGAAGACACACTGTGTGTTTCCTCCATGGTTTGATTAGTGTTTATTGTACTAGATGTTCATCATCATTCCGTGCAGACAGTTCATTAAACATTGACAGACTGAGGGAGCTAATATGTATTTACAACTGAAACGACGTTTAACACATTGTTAGGATTATACAGCGTTCATATGTAATATATATAAGCAGCCCGTTTCAGCTTTTTGCATCGTTAGTTTTTAATTGTATTTGTGGCAACACTTGGACAGCACGATAGTGAGTTCTGCAGAGAGCTGGTTCTCTATGCTGAGAAGAACGTGTTATCATCCTGCTACAGCCAAGCATGACAATGATAATTCGTCTGGGGCACAATTAAAACAAATATTTGTCTAATCTCTGTAGCACACATTTCAAAGTGGAATCAAGGTCTAATGGCAGGTGTTATCCGATGTTACTTGAAGCAAAAGGTTAACACTTCTTGCTGAATTGACTGAAGTACAGATGTTTCCTTACTCATCTTGTCTGAATGAGTATTTACTGTGCATATTGAGCTTCATGGGGGATGTCGACTTATCCATTAGATGCATTTACATCTGGACTTAAAAAAGGACATGTACAGGAAATGAATATTACTGGTGTGATTGTATCCAATAGGGGTGTGGTTTGCCAGTCCAAACAGGGCCGTCAGAAGCAATGCAGAAAGTAGGTGTTCTAATGCAGAAAAGTCACAGACCTAAGAGCAAATCCCTGACAGTCCCCAAAAGCGGGACTGTCCTGCTAAATTCGGGACAGTTGGGGGGTAGGAATTAGGAGTCACATGGGACTGGTGATGAAAATGATGAAAGGCCCATTGCAGTGGCCAGCGATGTGTGGGGGTGACCACTGTTGTGTGTGGTGGTCATTTATATGTGGTCCACTTAATCACACTATCATACCTCCCAACATTTGCCAGGGAGAGAGCGGGATAGACATGTCCCGTCCCCTGCCCCGGCCAAAGCCCCGCCCCAACTCCACCCAGCCCCTCCCCTACATGCCCAAACCCCACCCATCTGCATCAGAGCTCTGCCCCTTTTCACGCCGTCCCTTTTTAACCCACTTTCTTACCAGTTTGTCCCCATGGCGAAACAAACTGGTAGAAGGGAGGGGCAACAGGACGGTTCCCCAAAAACGGGACTGTCCCGCTAAAGTCGGGACAGTTGGGGGTATGCACTGTACCAATAGCTGCAGCTCTATGGGCCTTTTGTGACAATGAAGGCCTGGGGCTGTAGTCTAACCCCATTGTTAATCTGACCCTGACCCCATCCATTGCCTATATTTACCAAACACCAGGAATGGAAAGTGGTGGTGTTGCCCATAGCAACCAAACAGATTCTAGCTGACAGGAAAAGTCTGCCCCAGCCTAGGAAAAAGGATGAAAAGGGCCTCTCAATCTGACAGTGAACTTATTAAGAACATTGAGGTTACTATTTATTTGACATATCCATTTCTTATTACCACCCATAATACCTTTAAGATGGAAGCAAGATGTGGCCGTAAAATACCTTGACAACTAGTGTTTGCACCACTGGAACAGAAGTGGGGATCATCATGTACAGAGAAGTTCTGTCCTTGTTCGTCTCTATGTGCGGATTCCCCTTGCTCAGCCTCTTAGGTCTGTTTGCGGGGCTTCAGCTTTGACAAGTCTATTATATAATGTTTAAGCCTGTTTACATGAAGCATAACTGAATTACGAGCGCCTAAGTTGAAGTTCTTGCTATAATTTTTTTTTTTACTTGGCATAAGAAAGTTTAAAAGCTGTGAAAGTTGGACAGCGGAGTAATTTCATTTGCACTTGAAGGAAACTTTTTTTTTCCTCAATAGCTGGTGATGTTGCGGGGTGATAAACACATATTATAAATGATAACATACAACCCAGCCTGAGTCTGAGAGAATCTGCTACTAGTTCTATGTACATTGTTATAGCGTAAGCACGTAATACTGACCTGCACAGAAGATCTGTACATCAGGTGCACCAGTAGGTGCAGTAGGTTCATAATATATCACTTCCCCTGCATCTAATGAACTATTTGTAAATTACATATTTTAAAATAATACATTTTAATGAATTTTAACATTTTAAAAGCCACATATAAAACCGGGTTTACACTGGTGTTCTTTTTCCTGTCTGACTGTAACGTTGTAATACGTTGCAGGGTAGCACTACCCCTTCTACTTAAACTCAGTACAGAACATTATTAGATAATATCATCATGGCTCACTGGTTTATGGCTTTCAAAAATCTTCCCGTGATTACTCTTTAAACAGGAGCGGAATTCATTGAGTAGGGTTTATATAGCCTGTTCTGGATTAAAGGAAACTAGCTCTGCAGTTTCAGGAAAACCTCTGAATCCAGCAGATAAATGACGTCAGACACATTTCTTAGAAGAGAGACGTTTAAGAGGAAATTACTGGACAGATAAAATGAAATCATTCGTGAATGGGGCAAACATTTTTTTTAGATAAGTTTCAGTCGGAATGAAATGATGGGATTGGAGAATTCAGAAACAGTTCAAAATTGACGCCGTCATGCATNTACAGCATCTCTACATACAAGACGGGGACACCGGACCATCACAAGAATGTGGCGGGCACTGCTCCGGTGGATGCCCAGGCCTGTGGATGGCCACCTTTAAATGCAGATTTGAAAGTTATGAACATTACATGTAAAATATTGCTAATGAACAATTTGCAAACTGAATCTCAAACAAGGGAGGAGGCATTCAATTTAGTAATGATAAAGATATGAGACCGGATCTAGACCTATGTACGTACAAAAGTGGAACATTTGTGCTGCGGAGTAAAACTCACAACCATGCAATCCTAAAATTCATACAGGTGAGGGTAGTGCACTACTTACAAAGCCAAGACCTACCTAAAATGTATACACCTGATTCACATATGCACACCGTACACGATTAGTGTCGTCAGGCACCACCATCATAAAGGATTTCAGCACAGATTACAGCATCTATCCCAGCGAGTTCCAATATGTGGATGTCATATGCATCAATGGGGCCGATTCAATCCTTTAGGCGCGATCTTTTTCTGTCTTACGCTATTTGCGTAATGCAGGAAATCTCGCGTTTTTTCCTGTCTTTGCGCGGGATTGAATCGGNCCCTATATGTGTAAATAGGGAGTAAAGGGAGGCAATTGTGCAGCAGTCTGGATACCATAGCACAAAGTATGGGCAGCATGTAATCCTTTGTTGCATGCAATGCTACCTCTAGTGCAAGGCTGCAAGCTCTACTTTGTGGCAACCTATGTGTAGTGCCTTCCTTAACTTTGATGTTCAAGGCCTCAACAATAATCTACTCTATTCTAGGGATGTTAAATATATTAAGATGGCTTTGAAATGTAGTGGATGCCTATGCAATCCCAACAGGGTATTTAATGTTTTTTTGGTGAATTTTTTTTTATGACATAACTATTTTCTTTTTACAAACACTTTTCTTTTACAGGTAATGGGGACAGCCATGGGCTCCAGGTTCTCTCCAAGCTATGCAAACCTTTATGCAGGTAGCTGAAGGAGGAGCTGGTCTGGGAGAGCATGTGTGACAGGAGCCTGATATTTTATTTTGTTCTATTGTTGCTATATAGATGATCTTTATTATTTTTTTTAAATGGGGATGTGTCATTTGGAGCAGTTGCATCTTTCTCTACCATGGTGTTTTCCACAACTTTTNATTTTCAGCTAATTACACAAACAAAAATGAAAGAGCAGTGGCAAATGCAGGGTGCCCTAAATATATCTGTATTACATGTGGGTTATATTAATGATATGGGCTGGAAAAATGTTCAAAGTAAATTATAGATCCAAGATACCATTTTATAATGTATATATGGTATNNTTGGATTTAAGAATAACACAGNATACACAGCTATATACAGTATATAGTATCATTCCCAGACCAAATATACCATTTAGGACCGATTATAGGGGTAGGCGACCCGTGCAATCACGGGTGTAGTAAGTGCTGCCGCTGCAGGGTGGTACGTACCTGGTTTTACAGGTACTTACTTGGTGTTTTTTGACAGTTCGAACTGTCAAAAAACGGGATAGAGGGGGTGTGTGGTTGGTTGGCACTTTTTGAATGTTCCCATTGTGACCTATACTGTACAGCACTGGTACCATTCCTGGTACGGTGAAGTTGGTACAGATGACGCAGCCCTTTTTGCAGGTACAAAAAAATTGTA
>JABWIB010005728.1:6130-17849 GCA_016617825.1 Platyplectrum ornatum
GATTGTATCCAGGACTCATATACACCAATAGTGATCCGATTTCTTTTCTATCCACATAAACACACCGCTTGTTCTTTATAATATCCCTGATAGTTGATGGACACAGTCATTGTGCTACACTAACACAGGATTACTGTTCTGTAATGGCTGAAGGTAGATATGTACGGATATATACAGGTGACTCCTAGTCTATGGAATGTCTGTATATAAAATAACTAATGCGTTTGTGTTTGTGGGTATTTTATTTTTAAGTACATTTGTATTGTTTCGTTTTTAACTCACTTACCCTTGAGACGCTACAAAATCACTACATGGTTTTGAGTGCCAGTTTACCCTACCAGCACTTTGGGTTCAAGGTTAAATTGGCATCTGTTCTTCCACATGGGCAAGAAGCTTGCTTCATTTATTCTTTACACATTACCTCGAAACCCACAAGACATGAGTCCATTGAAAACTTCTTATACTGATCATAAAGGAAAATCCTACAAACTAAGGGGAACAATGTGGAGAGCCCCATGCCCCATATGGGCTCTATGGACCCACCACCAGTGGCGTTTTCATCATCTGTTTGACGCAAGGACATTAGCAACTGAATAACTTTCTCTAAAAAACTTACTCTATGGGGTATATTTACTAAGAGGTGATATTGCAGTGAGATTGGACAGTGGGGATGTTGCACATAGCAACCAATCTGATTTAAGCTTTCAGTTTCATTTTATTCATTGGAGAATGTGAACTCAAATCTGATTGGTTGCTATAGGCAACATCCCACTTTCCAATCTCACTGCAATCTCACCGCTTAGTAAATATACCCCTATAAGAGGAAAGAATAAAAAAATGTTTCAGCTACACACACTGCTTAGCATGCACTGTATTGACATATATATTATAGTAAGAAAAAAGGACTCTTTGGAATTGAATGCTTAAAAAAAATAATCAATGTGGAAGTATTAATTTTAGCATACAATGGCAACCACTGGATCAAAGTGGCTAAAATATTACCATTGGAAGAAAACATAGCTGGGCTGGGATTGCAATTCCCCATTTTACTGATCCCTGCTGACAATATGAAAGTTCTTTTACTATTACTACTGTATTTTCCTACCTTGAAAGTAACACAGAAATGTAGACGTCTCTTTATGGGTAATCATAGTGTGGAATCTAGGGACAGATGGCTCTAATTGTGGTAGGGATATGATTTGCATAATTACCTACTGCGGGACAAAACCTACAACTTCACTCTGATCTATTCCAGAAAAAGCATTAAATAGGGATCATGGTAACCTCAGCTACACAGCTATAGAATGTGTATAGAAGAAATGAAATACCCCCACAATCTTATAGGAATATTAATGCATTTTATACTTACAAAACATGGTGTACTACTACTGAAGTATGCGGAGGGTGAGTATTTACATTTGAACTAATGATTCTAAGGGCCCAATTCAATCTTCTTCACACCCCTTATGCAGCGAAAATTGACATCTTTTTATTCCACAGCTCATAGAATCACGTATAGACGCAAATTTTAAATACTGTACAAGCATGTCGTGCGCTTTTTTCCATCTATTACAGTCAGTGGTCGAAGTGGAAATGTAGAAGTGGAGGTATGGACATTTAGAAGTGACGGTATGGATACAAAGGATATAACAGAAGTCAATGGAGATTTGTAGTATTTCAATTACATCAGTGGGAGAAGTGCCGGTATGGCATACCCCCGTATACACCCCCACTTCAGGCCCTGATTACAGTAGTTAAGATACACGCCTTCGCAGGGGATTGATTTGGGCCCTATTAGTTGTTTGGTAATCAATAGAACTTGGGGACACACAAAATGTTATCTTTTCAGAGATATGGTAACTACACATTATTAGTAATGAATTTACAATGGGTCAAATCAACATTTAACAATAAGCCAGACGGGTTGAATTTTAGTGGGGGTTGTCAAATGAATGTTATTCTATGCATGCATAGAGAATACTTTGATTTTGCTTACTGCACCCATATGCTGATCAGTTCTACTAGGAATCAACTTTAATATTGTGTGCAACAGATGAAATTGCCCTCCTCTGTAAGTCATAATGGCTTTGCCCAGGTGTAATTTTCCACCTGTTTTCCTCTTATTTTCATACTCTGGATCCAGTCATAGGTGAGGAAAATACAAAGTAAAAGGACAGCATATCAATGAATGGTATTGAATTACTTTATCTTCATGCTTCAATTAATGGGCCACGTAATAGGCTTAAGAGCAGTATTCTTTGTTATGTATGATACTTCTTTTAGTTAATGGCACATTTCATTTCGATGCAGACATGACAATGTCATGTAGATGCTTCTCATGGACACGCTCTCATTAATATGAACAAAATGTATAACAAAATTTGCATTCAAATTAAAATTGCACCTTCAGCATTCAAACGACAGCGCTACAGGGCAGCCACATACAGACACACGAGTATGGGTACAGTATACACAAATGTCAGCGCTACTTAATCAATGAGTTAATATCTCCTGTAGGGCGACTGCTTCAAGTGTTCCTACATCTGCACATTATACGATATTCTGCTGCTGTCTAAACTTCAACCCAGAATTGTTTATTTGGAAAAGTTTGTAAACTATCCTGAAACTATTAAATACTTTTTTCGACTACCCCGTGCTAATCAGTTCAATGATTCTGTAATATGGTCTTTGGTAATTCATATACTGCACTGGATATACTTGAGCATACACAGAAGACATCTACAAATGGGTACCAATAGCTCGCTCAGCAGAACATGACAAATTGGTATAATACACGCATCCTCTAAGAGCCAGAGGGTTCTGTATTGTGGTCAAACTCTCATTTTCTCAGTTCAAGAAGTGTTATTATTCATGCTCCGTCTCCTTCGTCACCAAATTGTGGTGTAGAGCTGTGTGGAGAATATAGAAGCCAAAAACAGGGGACTATCCAGCATTCATAAATGACATTATCAGATCATAAAGAGGTTTAATATTAATGACTTGTGCTTTCCTCTCTGACATCCGGGTACCGTACCGGAGAGATGGATTTGGAGCGCTGCAGGCTGGCTCAGTACTCACACTGTAGAACTCGACCCAGAGAGGTGACAGCGAAACAGAAGGACAACACCACATAATGCATAATGCAACGTTCCCCATATAACCCGAGGGGGCGACTGACACATATAATCACCACACTATCCTCTCTCTCTCTCTCCAGGGGGTAAACACTTTGGTAACAGCTTTACACAAATACTTTTAATAAATAATACTCAAATATAAAATGGAAACTCACATTTGTAAGCTTTACTATATGAAAGTTAATTTCACTACAGCCCTGATACTCACTAAAGCCCGAGGAACCAGCACTTATAGGAAAGAACGTACAATGGAGTGTTCCATGGTGACCAGAAAACACAAAGGAAGATATCAGAATTAGGGGGCGATTCGGAGCTGCGTATTAAAAACCGCAATCTTTTTTTACCGTACAAGACGGAAATAAGCGTGATGGATCAATTGGTTATCGATCCAAAATACTGCATCAGATGCAGCAGATCCAATGACATATACAGGTAATATAAAATATTGTACACAAATGTACCTGTACACATGTCACAATGTCATACCTGACAATCACATAAGAAACATTAGGATTTAATGGACCATGTATAAAAGGATTTGGCAATTGCCCACAGTCCAGGATATTGGATTGGATATAGACCTCCATATTTTACCCAAGCTAGGTGTTCAGTGACATATATCCTACGCTAGAAGATCATTATGGGGGGGGGACCTTATTCAGATCCATAAGCCCTGTATGGGAGGCCATAGAGATGGTATCCTGCTTCAGTGATGCAGGAAAGAGAGGCACCTCCTGCCTAACATAGAAACCTCTTTCATAGCTGATCAGGGATACAATAACCCATTTATTCATATGTTTTACTTATACATTCAGGATACGCATAACAAGATGGTGATGGAATATATTTCATTGTATTTATTTCATTCACGTTAGATTCTGCTATACTAATATCAGAATAGCCGTCTGTAAATGAAGTCATATTAAAGGACGATATAGGTATTATACCGAACACACAAAGTGCAGCAGTGCAAGTCTAAGACGCCATCCACCAAATGTTCCCATTATTCTACTGCCAGCGGAGAGCTTCTATTACGGAGGCCACCTCTGTCACTCGGGGTATCACTTGCCCAGCGCTGCTCTGTCATTCACGCTGCACTTAAATATTAAGCAGTCATCCCACTCAGCTGTCAGCGTATATGCCAGAACTGGGTGGGTGAAAGGATAGCATTACAGTGAAACTCGCGCGTTAACAAAGAAGTAATACTTGTGAAGCTGATATGTGCTGAATCATGAATACAGCATGAATCATTAACTCAATAAAGACTTTTAATTCTACCTATATATTAACCCTACACTTACCTCAATCGGATGGATATTGTTATGCGGATCCCTGTCTGGTGGTACACAGGGATACTGGGGAAGAGGGTATATTTGATCATATGTTGGAACTGAATGTCATGTATAAAGAATGAATAGGAAAATCATTATAGAGGGAGGTAAGGAAAAAACAAGTAATTAAAGAGAGGGTGATGGGGATAGGATGGGGTTGGACAGAGGAACGGATTTTGTAATTCAGTGGTTGGGGATCCCAATAACCGGGATTGTAAGCCACCTGGGCAGCACATAACACTGTGTATGTCCTACCCAGTTTTATATGCTGTGTATACTGTAGTAATAATGTAAGGGCCGGCAACGCAGATAACATGTTGCCAGCCCTTACAATGTAATTTGGCATGGCCTCGGCACCCCAGGAAAAGCGTTTCGGCAACCCAGGGAGCCGTGGCACACAGTTTGGAAACCACTGGTGTAGTTCGTAGCTGGTAACAAAGTTTTACCAAGAAAAAAACATAACTTCATAGAAAGCAAACTGATATACAGTTTATTATTTACAGCGATTATAAAGCAGTATTTTCTAAAGCGTATACTATAAGACTGAATCTTGATAGTGGTTAGCCAAGTAAACTATAGCCACACATAATCCAGGAGCCATATTCTGTAAATGGAAATGTACATAGATCTCAGTGGGTGCTCATCTCACTGACACAAGTGCTGGACAAATAAATTATAGGCAAACTCATAGTTCTCAGTGCTGTTTATCCACTATGCTGTACATACAGTATGGACACAGCTCTATACAGCGTGTATTAAGAATGTACAAGAGCTGTTGTCTCATTATGGAAACCTTGCACTGTGCTTGTACGCTGCAGAAGGATAAATGAAAAGATGATAAAATATAGAAGGAGATAAAGGTCTCTATAGTTACCACTAGAAACAATAAATCAATGAGGCTTGCTATGTAAACACGCGCGCTATCGCCATATGACCTTGGACAAGTTATTTGGCTCTTTTGTGTTTTACATTCCAAAGAAAATAAATTGAAGATGGGAAAACTAACTGACTCTAAAACTGATTTGATCAGATAGACGGCTATAGTAAAATATAGAAAACCATACACAATAACCCATCCGCTAGCACAGTGCCACAGACAGCCAGGTATAGCAGGATGACCCGGGATGATCTCACACCTGTCCGCACCATGCGCCACGTTACTGCACGGACCCTGGCGCTGCCTTTTATTACCTCACTATTCATAGATCTGCAGCATACTACAGGAGACCTCTGTGTCGTGTCAGAGACCTCTAGTGGCAAACGCTATACTTAAAGATGGGATATTTAGAGAGGGGTCCTATATGTTTTCATATTTCCTGCCAGCAACATGTTGTCCAGCAACCATCACTGTAAAAAATCCTATTCACTTAAATAGTAAATATAACCATAATTATATTTATAACCAAATTATAAACATCACCTAGCTGTGCTAGCTAACACAGAAAAACATATGAAGCATTTGCCATATCTGAACACAATCCTTGAGGTCCCTATTACCTGTATAGATAGACAGATAGAGTTGCCAATCCTCCTGGAATTTCTAGAAGACTTTCATGTAAATCCCTGCCTCCAGGCCCATCGTTACTCTAAATGGACAGGGCATGATGGCAGCACATCACCAACTCATAGCAAATGTATTGGATTTCCTGTTCAGGGGATGGGGGTTAATGCAATTTAAGCCGTTCGATCCACCCCCATGCTGCCAGCTCTGGGTTTCTACCCAGAGGGTGAAACTAAAAGTCGGCAACCCTGAGATAAATAGACTGGCAGCGGCGATGACTCAGCGAGTAGTATTGATGCCTCACAGGCTGTAAGTTCTGCACAGGATCTTATATGTGTGGAGTTTGTATGTTCTCCCCGTGTCTGTGTGGGTTTGCTCCCACATCCCCAAAAACATACCGGTAGGTTAACTGGCAGTCGACTAAATTGTCCTTTGTGTGTGTGTGTGTGTGTGTGTTTGTAATTGCCCCTATGTATCAAACCCCCAATATTCTCCAGAATGTAAGCGTGCGGGCAGGGCCCCTCTTCCCCACCTATTCTGTTTGTTTGTTTATACTCCTCATTGTACAGCGCTGTGGACACTTTGTGGTGCCTAATAAATACTAATAGTAATAAACACATTAATAATATAAGATAATATTGCATTAAACTACTTTGGTCTTTTAATAATTTTGTCCTTGTAACATACCCGGAGAAGGTTTAATAAATAAGCGTCTGACTGGCAGAAGATTTTAAAGCATCAAAGTCCTCTGAGCAAAACCAGCTATCAGTCTGACATGAGCTCTTGCTGTGCTTTGATAAATAGTGCCCTAACCCTTACGCCGCTCTATACAGGAATAATTACCGTTCTCTGTCTCACCTCATGTATTCAGTGGCTGCCAGTCGCAGGATGGTCTCTGGTACAGTATATCCCCATGCCACCACAGCGTGCGCAGCCTGTCAGTAGTGCTGATGCTGCAAGCAAGGCAGGTGACTGTACATTCACACCACCCAGTGCAGTCCATGGTTGTTAATGACAACCACTAACAACACCAGGAGCTGCTGTAATTAGTAACAGTCAGGTATGAGTAGTATTATTAGTATTATTACAGTATAATAAATGAGACAACTAATCCATCAAAAGCAAGATGAACGGGACACACTTACATCGCGTAGGGAATAGTCGCAGAGGTGCGTGACTGTGTGCAATCCAATGGTACATGTACCACTACCTGTGGATCATTGTGCCAGTACAGCACAGAGCTCTGGGGCACAATACAGACAAGCGCTTTGTATTACATGACTTAGTATATCACAATTTACACTGTAAATAGAGGTTCTGATTAATGCGAGCATCTCTGTCTGAAAGTGAATGTAAGAAAATACCAGAAATTTCTAGAAACGTTTAAATATATTTAATAATAGGTGGCTCTGAAATAAGTCGCAGAATGTCGCCCCCTGGACCTAGATATGGTATATAGAAGGTGCATATGTTTTAACTCTCACAGTCCTTATAATGACCCTCCAACATGACCCATTCCACACCAGGTACAAAATACTCTGTTCTGGAACTTCCAGCAATCAGTTACTATGGTAACCACATTGTTACATTACTCAGACATCAGTTACTATGGTAACCACCATTGTTACATTACTCAGACATCAGTTATAACCAGGTGAGTGACAGATGAAAGCCCAGGAGCGGAGTATTATGTACCTGGTGGAATGGGTCATGTTGGAGGGTCTGCTTATTTACTTCTGCATACAGATCGTGACCGGGGACACATTTTCGGGAATGCCCTTACTGTACTTTGCCTCTAGTGTCCCACTGGTCTCTCTGTATAATGTCATACTGACACTTGGGGTCTCTGTATAATGCCATGCTGACTCTTAGGGTCTCAGGAAACTTAAATTGATTTAAGCAATGAAGTAGTAGCATGATACAATATTAGAAAGTATGAAGTGTTGGAAGAGTGGCTTATTTTGCAAAAAGAAATATGGTAAAAATGAGAACATTGGTATAACATTTAAAGACACTGACATTATGGGGAACCCTAAAAATATCAAGTGTGAAGTAATTGAAGTCTCTGATGTGATGTGTCTATGTGACTCAGAGATGACACTGATGACTCAGAGGACCAGGACGCAAAGACACAATGGTTAGGCTTTACTTCCAATCAGTGTCTGCTCATATGCACAGTAACCATAGAAACAGACGACTTACGCTTAATGAGAGGTTAACCTGAAGATGCCTATTTCATTTGAGTGCCAGGAACTTATAAACCAGTCGTGCTTACCTTCACACCCCAAAAACCATTAACAAGGTATTAATGTATTCAGACACCTACCTACAGCAAGTTATTATATTCAATAGTGGTGACTGCAGTGTTACATTATATTCAATAGTGGTGACTGCAGTGGCACATTATATTCAATAGTGGGGACTGCACAAAAAAACCAGACCTTCCAACATGACCCATTCCACCAGGTACAAAATACTCTGTTCTGGAACTTCAAGCAATCAGTTACTATGGTAACCACCATTGTTACATTACTCAGACATCAGTTAGTTGTTATAACCAGGTGAGTGACAGCTGAAAGCCCAGGAGCGGAGTATTATGCACCTGGTGGAATGGGTCATGTTGGAGGGTCTGAAAAACTTCAAAAGCAAAGTAACTTTGTGTCACATGGGAAAATTATTAAAGAATTATTTTACTGTAATTCTATCTATTCCCATAGTTAAGAATTGGCGAAAAGTCTGCACTAAACTTTTTGAGTGGCAATAATGACACTGTATCACACAGTAAGAGGCACTCACTGGGAATGACAATAATGTGCATGAAGGCTGCTACGCCAGAGTAATCCAGATATTATGACAGCTGATCGCAGCTGTCATCGGATAGTAAGTTTCTCTTTCCCATTATTACCACTAGCATCAATGGATCTGAAAACAATAACCCACAAATGAAAACAACGTGTTCCCCAGGGCAGAGAACCAGTGTATTGCCCCAGTGACAGGAGGTTTGGTGTAACCTGAGACCAGGGAATTGCTATGTCAATCATCTCTGGTGCCCGGTAAGCCTAAATCTAGCAGCATCTGGAGTCAGCTGGACAAGCAGGCATAGACCAGAGAGCTCTGAGGAATACTGCTTATTATTCAGTGAACACAAAGCTATCAGGCCCTTGACCTATCTATGACTGTATATTTATAGTGTACAGCATTATATTTAATAGCTGCCAAGTCACAGTTCAATCATATTCAATCACAGTAATCATATTAATATCGCACAATCTTCTATAATATCTTGTATTTCCAAGCTAAAGAACATGGCACCATTACCACCCTTTTATACTATGTCATTGATAAATATTATATAAGTAAATGCTTCATATTATACATTTTATTTATACCGCGTTCAGATTGCCTGGGCTTTAAAAAGCCNCAGGCATATCCACGGTGCAGAGCCGGCGGGGCAGCGTGCAAGTCTGTACAGGACTTGCACGAAACGCCAGCTTTATAGTGAAGCCGGCGTCCTGTGTGTAGGGGAGTTCACCTAAAAAGACTGTGATCGTAACGATCTTATAGTGTATAGCTAGGTACACATGGTAAGATAAATTGTATCCAATCGAAAGATTTTTGTGGTGAATTGCAGGGGAGGTAAATTAGTTAGTCGCCATTAGTTACAATCAGTATTACAGGTGAGAGATGATGTTTCCAGCACAAGTGTAATAACAGTGTAACAGTAACGCTGGTCAGTATCTGTGTGCAACATACAACAATAAAGTATTCTCCCTGCATGCACACACTGACATTCATTTTACCCCCTGCCCCCTGCAATTCATCATGGTTTTGCCCACTCTAGAAAAATCTTTCGATTGGAACAATTTATCTTACCATGCGTACCTAGCTTATGGCAGTAACAGTGACTTAATTAGTATAATAGAAAAACTACAATTTGCTCAACAGAACGAATCCAGATATACAGTAAGAGCGATCGCAACCGAGCCCCTATTTTCTACGACCAGCTTATTAATGTGTTCTGGTTCTTAGCGATTAGGCTGCAAAAACTGTGAATATTTTTTTTATACTATTTTAGTTAGGCTTAAAAAAAAATCAAGATATATCCTAAAAAATAAATATTCTTACTTCCATGGGCCAATCAACCAGGTGCGAGCTGACGTTCTCTACCACTGTATGTTTCATTTATAATTTAAAGTTGAGCTAGGAAACCATTTAACTCTAATTCTGTTTTCAGTTTATATTTGTCTCCCCCTGTAGTTCAATACTTGGTTTCGCCCAGTCCTACACTTACACCTGTTTTACCCTTAGTCCTAAACCCTGCATCAGCCCAAAACGCTATTAAATTATAAACAGGAAAAGCTTAAATGCGGATTTCATGTCATGTTCTTATTTTGCCATACGATTCCAAGCAGATTCCTATAAATATTATAGCATATTTTTATAGCATATTTATTGACGTCTTATACAAGCAGCTTATGAAGTGTACCTGATAACAGTAGAATACTTGATGACAGGTGATACACGGTAAACGTCTCTCACATAATGACTGGTGTCAATGGGCCAGATTCAGCTTTTCACTCTCAAGACTATTACTCTCTCATGGGCAAAACCATGTTGAATTGCAGGGGTGGTAAATTTAATTAGTTGCAATCAGCATAACAAGTGACAGCTGATGTTTCCTAGTCCTAGTCTAATAACAGTGTAACAGTAACGCTGGTCAGTATCTGTGTGCAACATGTAACAATAAAGTATTCTCCCTGCATGTACACACTGACATTCATTTTACCTCCCCTGCAATTCAACATGGTTTTACCCGTGAGAGTGTAACTCATGAGTGTAAGTCATGAGAGTGAAAAGCTGAATCCAGCCCAATGTTGTTATAATTCTATTGCCAAGGAACAACTGCTCCAGGATCTGTGTGAAAGGTCAATGGGTATTTCAGGATCACACCCGGGAATTCTGCTTACATACAAGCCGCCATTTCCCTTACCTTTTTGTGTTTTTCCTTGCTAATTGGTGATTAGCTGAAGAGAGATCTACCCCTGGGTATAGACATAGTTCCCTGCTTATGTGATTAGATTTCAGCTACTGGCATCTCTATATGTATAATCAATGGAAACTGGATGCTTCTTATATTTGAAATACATTTAGATTTATCTGAGGGATAAAGTATAAGGCTTGCAGCTCAGACACCTTCTAAAGGTACATATGTTTCTGCATTCTTCTACAGAAACTAACAGAGAGAATTACTATTACAGAATATTATGGTGTGGCCATATACTGTACTACAAAGGTCTCTGAGGACCTAATGCATTACCCACAGGATGAAAGACTAATAATCTCAACGTACAGGTGAGATGACAGCATCAATTCCATATCATCTATTGTGTGATTGAGGTGTAATTGCAGAGTAGTATTGACTGCAACATTTCCCACAACACATCTGAAAAGTCATATTTATTGTATTAGTATTCTATCTATTGTTTGAAAAGTACTGGTATACAAATGGTCACAACATTTGCGATATATGCATATCTAAATTCAAATAGGTTTCACTTCTTTTTCCCCCCAAAGTTGCTCACTCATCATCTACCTGTAATATAGTTTAACTGATTTAAATAGTGATGTGATTAAATAAATACATTGGGATTAAATGAGAGAGAGAGAGAGAGAGAGAGAGAGAGAGAGAGAGAGAGAGAGAGAGAGAGAGAGAGAGAGAGAGAGAGAGAGAGAGAGAGAGAGAGAGAGAG
>JABWIB010005729.1:13479-27373 GCA_016617825.1 Platyplectrum ornatum
TATATATATATATATATATATATATATATATATGGATGGACTGCACTGAATTAATTCAGAAATCATAATTATATATATATATATATATATATATATATATATATATTAAATTCCGCAAAATGCTTGTTTTGAGATCCTTTTTCAGCCCCTCTTTCTTACCTATCCTTCACACAATACACAAGCATCCTTACCTCATTTTCACGCTTGTACTTTATCTCGTACTTTAATATCAAGCCATTGGGATTTGGTGGTTCTTCCCACTTCATTAAGATTGTATTCTGACCAGTGGATACCCAGGTAATATTATCAGCAATGTTATCGGCATGCGCTGTGATATAAATAGATAATATCATTTTCATAATGTCCAATACATAATCTACTGCAAGAATTAGACAATATCATTTTCTTCATTACAAACGCACCAATACAATTTGAAGTATGGTGTGAAGTATGGTGTGAAGTATGGTGTGAAGTATGGTGTGAAGTATGGTGTGAAAGTGGACTAAAAGTGAAATACTAATTAAATAAATATTTCAGTTCGAAACATATATAAAATTTGACTGGATGGAAATCATACAATAATTCTGTGTAACTTTGCTTTAGACTTTTAATCTTTGCACATGGCGCCATATCGGACTATTTACGTATCAGGATTACATTTTGCTGTAGTGGTTTGACGTAATTTATTATAAACAAAGAACAAATTAATACATAACAGATGATGATGATGGCGACAGTGTCGAGAGAGGACAGAGGACTGAAATGCTAACTCTTCCACTACCCTTACCCTCCATTCCATGCAGCATAACCCCAAAGCCCTAACACTTTTTGACATACTACTCCATTCTTAAAAATTCGACATACCGCATCAAAAATGTTATATTTAGTTCCCAGGTTGCACAAGTTTAAGATGAACTCCTTTGTACCTTCTGAGACGTGAAACACATACGATAGTTGTGTCCATGTCGAAAATGGGGCAGTCGCAGCGACAACTGCATCCCATTTCAAGCATGCCTTATGATCAAATTATCAAACTAAAGAGTTCTGGGACAATGATTGGTGATTTGAATCATTCATTATGATCACTTACTACATTGTTTAATTTACTACATTGTAATTTACATTGACCTAAACTCTCAATAACTGTATGATCACACCAATAGACATTCTAGTGTATGGCCAGTATACGCTTTTAATTCATGTAGGCCATGTTAAATTTCTACTCTACAGAACTTGGGTTCAAGTCTACAACTGCTAAGAGATTCATTGAAATCTGGAATTTAAGCAGGGGATAGTCAAGCCTATCAATACTACGGTCAACAAACTTACGTTCCGGCATGGTCCTTGCAAAGACAAAGGTGGCGGCACTGCACCCAACAATGTCCGCGGCGTGATTGCAAGCATGAATGTCGATGCGGTACTCTGTGAAGTGTCGAAGGTTGGATATAACCATCCTGTCTCTGGCGATCTTGTCCTTGTAGATGTAAGGTTTCAAATCTACACCGGTGGTGTTGATGTTGTGGCTAGCCTCCAGGACTGTAGCATTCCCCTGAATGTCCCCTGACACGTCTCTCCGCTTTTTTGGAGTTCTAAGATTTCAGAAAGATTTATTTGTAGGCGACATTTATGGGAATCTGGAACAGACTATTATTTGGTTCCTGTTTACCATCTTTAAAAAAATATATATTTATGGTATAATCCATGGCTTGTAATCCAAACAGTTGACATGGCTACTATGGGTAAAGGGACTGGAAACTAGGAACAAGATATTGATGGGGTAACCAACTCAAACCTTTATACACGATTCCCTCTATACCGCCTACCTCAGCGGATTCTCTGTTTAGTTACTAACAAAGCCTCATAGGACACAACAACATCAAGGTTACCAAAAGAGAAACAACTACAACACGTACAGTCAAAACATATCTCGGAAGTAACGTCATATCCTTTACACAGTCAAAAGAATTTCATACCCAAAACATTGAATGTTCATTGGAAACTATACATTTTTGGAAATTTATACATTGAGCACCCAACACAGAGGTCCTAATGAGATCCATAGTTGTGCCGACAGTGTACCCCCATCATGTGATCTGAAACTTTTTGGGGGTTGTACCATTTACTTAGCATGGAATCAGGTTAAGTACCACCAGATCGGGAAGTACCCATCATACCCACTACCAATAATAACTAATTTTACCAATTACCAATAATAATTTTATTTTTACATATTTATATATATATTTACATTTATTTATTATATATTTATATAATATATTTAATATGTATTTACTACACATGATTGAGGTACATCGTACAAATCTTCCACCTCCATGTTTCCATTTTCGCAGTTTAGTAAATTTAGCCTCAAGAACTCAATAAACCTATCTGTATATTCAGCTGAATCTCGCCTCTGCCAATGATAAATCTGTCCTGGGAATATTTTTTCTGGTGTTAAGAACAAACTTCACCAATTTATTTCACCTGTTCAAAAATAAAAAATAAAATAATCCCCAAAACAATAATGAAANAAAAAAAAAAAAAATGTAAGACCACAAAACAAATCAACAAGTTCTAATTCTCAGACGCCAAAACAAATTCAAAGATTAATTGTTAACCCTTTAATTGTTTGCTTCCAGCATCCAGTCGGAATGCCCAGCGTAGCAATGATATCCTGAGAGGGGTGTAAGAGTAACATCTGCAATTGCTAATGGATATATATATACACAGGTGATAAGTTGTGAGTTCTCATACGAGTCATGGAGCATTATTTCACAATATTTCACCAGCCATGTCTGGATTCAACCCCATAAATTATAAAAACATTAAATAAATTCAATAATAAAATAAAAAAAATCACACATTATTGTTTTCATCCACAATATATAGAAGCTAGAACCTTTCACCATACTATCTTACACAAATATATATGCCACAATACTTAGCAAAGCCATGCAGTATGCTTAGCAAAGGATAAAAGCACAAAAAACGCTGTAGAACGGGTGGTAGGTGGGAACAAATATGTAGGTTTAAAATAATTTCGTATACAATACATTCATTCGTATACATTCATTTGTAGAATATAGGTTTATTTTGCTATACCAGGTCTGGCCAACAGGTGGCATACCCCAGGTGTTGGGGTAACTGCAAATCCCAGCATGCTATAAATAAACAGGTGCCTGACAATGCATTATGGAAGGTTGTCTAAGGTTGGCCAAGTCTATGTTATACTCTGTGTTACAGTATGGATATTGTATATTAGGGTTTACGATCTGCAGCCAATTCTTTGAAAACCCTGTGAAAAAAATATTATTTTATGGGTTTAAATGGAAATCCTGTGGATGAAAAAATAGTCTTCACTATATCTGTTAGCTTAGGATTTAAAAGGGACAATGATGCAGTTTATTGTAAACAAGTCATTTTACAGACACAAGTCAACCAGACCAAAGTTTTTCATTTGTAAACCTTTTTTTTTGCCTTTGCAACTTTTTGTAAAAGAAAATAAAAACATTTATTGCTGCAGCATTTTGTCGCTTTGTTGTTAAATCTTGTAGTGTACATATGCCGTACCACCAGCAGACATAAGACGCAAGGAAGGGTATAAGCGGAGATCTAAAGCGCAGGTATACCTAGTGAATCAGTGATAACATTTCAGCTGCGGCCGAGGACCAGTTCGTTCAAAGAACATTTGAGAGGCCTCCATGAGCCCATCATACTAAGAGCTATCAACACAACTGAACCACAAGAGGAGTGGAGGCTCCATAGAGAACTGGAACAAGAACCTCCATAGAGGACGGGAGCAAGGAAGGACTTCATTACAGGTTCATTCAGGAATATTCCCCACAAAATCAATGGCAAGGGAAAGGTGGGTACACCAAACTGACCCATCTGTGTGTTTGAAGGACTAAGGCAAGTCCTACAAACACTCCAAATTTTTTCCAGGCGGGAAATTTACTAGGGGGCAAATTGTCCTTAAATTTTAAATGGTTTAGTCGAGTTGAAACGCCAAGTTCGGGAATTCACAAAATGACAAGCTAGAGAATGGCGTTCTCCCAGCAGCAAGTCATCTGGAGCTTGTGTGGTCATCACATCGCGTGACTTGAGAAGGAGTCTCCCGACATGAGTCTACTCAACAACCAATCAAAAAAAAAAACCAAACACCCCTGATTCCGGCCCCCCCCAGTTCATTCTGTTAGATTCGAGGTGGAAATCTATGGATTATTAAAATGTGTCAATTATTGAAACAAAATTCAGTAGAGGTGTCGGTAAAAATAAATTACTGTTTATACTCGAGTATAAGCCTAATTTTTTTGTGCTGAATGTGCCCCCCTCTGCTTATACTCGAGTCATTGTCGTTGTATGATGTCAATAAGTTATCCCAGTTTTTTTGAGGTGAAATAAGGTTACACGACTTATATTCGGGTCGGCTTATACTCGAGTATATATGGTAAAAAAAAATAAAAAGAAGCTAAGGAACACCATAAGTAGTAGTATTATTGAAAAAGAATTAGGGAATGTAGAATTAAAATGTAAAAATATATATTTTTTTTTTAATAGTTGGGGTAATGAAAGCACAAAATAACAGAAATAATTAAATTACTTCTTAGTCGTGTTGTGAGGTGCACAGGAAACATATATAAGGTCACTTAATAACTTATATCCATGGTCCTTTTTAATTTTTTTTTGTTATGGAATAGACTAAAAAGTATTTCGAATCTCAGGATTTAATCCATCAGAACACCAATTAAAAGGGAAAATCCAATATGTTTGGAGTCTGATGAAGTGGATTAAATCCTGAGATACTTTTTAGTCTATTCCGTAACAAAACAAAAAACATAAGTGGGTTTGGTGTATCCTCCATCCTATTTAGATGAGCATTCGATCATTGGCCCATCTGCTTTACCTATCTATAAAAGAACTGGTCTCTCCGCAGCTGAAGGGTTTAACATCACTGCGCAAAAGGCGACCTAGCTCACCTTCGATAATTCTTGTTGATTAATGTCACTTTCCATGGAGGCCTATGAACAAATAGAGGTAAATACATTACATGCAGACATTTCAGGTTTCTGATCTGAACTGGCGCCCAACGAGAATCGACTCATTGGAGGGAAAAGGCAAACGGAAATGATCACCATGTTTAAAAATATCTTATCATACCTCCATTATTTCTATATCTTTTTTGTTTGTTTTTGTTTGTTTTTAACACTAGAGGTCACAGAATACGAATAGAAACATCTGACATTTGTGTGGGGAATTCCAAAAAAAAAAATGTATTCATTTGTTTCCTTCACTTTGCAAAAGGCATTTCCAGGGCTGATAGTTTAAGTCTCAAAGACCTAGGCCTAAATGACCTAAACTGTGGGATTGAAAAAGTGGCACTGTTGCCCAGAGCAACCAATCAGATTTAAGCTTTCAGCATAACTTCCAAGTGTCCCGATTCCAGCGGGACAGTCCAGATATTGGACGACTATGCTGCTGTTGCTCCTGCCTGCACTTTGTCGCTATTAGGCGATAAAACAGGTTTGGGTTTGGGTGGAATCGCATAGGTAAACGCAGGGGGGCATATGCAAAAGTAAAAGTAAATTAAAGGTCTGAGATGGCATTCTACAATGTGTATGTGTACTATATACCCAAATATACACCCAAGACATAATATACCTAGTATATACTTTATATAGTGCACCATCTCCCCATGCACCATACATGCTTTAGAAACCCCCCTTCCAAAATCCTGCGTTTGCCCCTGAGTCGGGTGGAGTCGATTGGACTGTTGGGCTCACATGTTGGGAGATATGTCTCAGTTTCATTTTACATACCGGAGAACATGAGCTTAAATTTGATTGGTTGATATGGGCAGAATCCCCACTTTTCTAATCCCGCAGTTTAGTAAATTTAGGCTCGGGTCATTAAGGACTCCTAACTCTGGATCATCCCCTGTATGCTCCTAGGGCACCAGCGACATATTTTAGGCCCTAGTATACAACGGAACGCCAAAGAGAAGGAAGATCACAATCCTCACGTGGTGTCATTCAGAGGGTGATGGCAATAAAAAAAAAAAGTTTAAAAATGTTAAAAAAGAGGATTGAAAGACGCAAATTAATGCTTCAATTTGTAGAATTGTTGCTCTTTTTAATTTTCCTTATAAAACACAACCTTTAATGTTTGCATCATCGTTTCGATTTGGAATGTGAAGACACCTAGGTATTGTTTGTCTGCTTCCATTGCGTACTTACTTTGGGATAAAGATAGTATTTCTTAGAAAGTTCTCAAATCTCTTCTGAAAGGACTCTTCATCCATCTCTTCACGCTGATCACTATTTTTTTGGCACGGGCAGCATTTATCCTCCGCATCCATATCGTCTTCTTCATCGTTATCGAACCTCGTGTCGGCACTGCTCGTTGGCAGCTTGAGACCTGTGTGGACACAATGCCGTGGGGTCAAGAACATTGAAGGTGAAACTATGCAGTGGATAGCTCGACCATGTCCCATGTCTGTTCTACAAAACTAGAGGAGTCTAAAAGATCTTGAGATGTCATCATTTAATATGTTGCATCATTCAAAAATTATTAGGTTTTGGTAGTCCGTTTGGAAGTAGTGGTGTGGTTTATTGGGACGCTTATTCGGGTAATGTGGCATAGTGGACACTGCAAGTAATCAGGGTCCACTTACTGCCACAGGTAGTATTTTCTCTCAGACTCTCCCTTTCCATCAGCTTAATCTTAATCCTCCATGTCCCACAGCATACCCAACCTACTCCATACCCCACAGCCTAACCCTAACTCCTCCATGCTCCACAGCCTAACCCAAATCCCTCCACGCCCCACAGCCTAACTGAAACCCCTCCATGCCCCACAGCCTAACTCTAACCGCTCCATGTCCCACAGTCTAACCATAACCATTTTATAAGTTTATCCCTAATCTTCCCCAGCCCAACCCCATAACCCGTCTCGTATCCGTAAGAGCACATTTCAACAGATACTTTGTTGAAATAGGACCATTTGTTATAGGATTCACTGTCATTAGTAAAGTTCTGATGCAGCTACAATTATACTGTGGGCTGTGTCGGTGTCGAGTAGCAAGTATTCATAGAGTCTAAACTGACAGGGGTCTACTTGATGATGAAAGAAAACAAGTACCACCCCATGTAGACTCACCCCTATCCCCTCACCACGGGACCATAATCAGTCTACTTCCTCTCATGTGGTTAGGTCTATTACAAATCTCTCCCTACAGGACAACATTAAATCCACAATATAGACATAGTAAATGTTCTTTTAAAACAACCAGACGGTTCCATTTCATTGACCACACCACCAGCTTCCCTCAGGTCTAACTTTTAATAGTTTCCAAGTAACAATTCTGAAAATCATGAGTGCACAGTATTTACCAGTCATTATTACTATTTCAAAACTGTTCTGTTTACCTATTCTGTTTGCTATATTACATAAAGTTACATACATTCAACAAAACATCAGCTGTACAAAGGTTACAACCTTGTCTATAGGTAAATTTCTTCTAAGCATGCCATGCGAGGTAGCATTTATATAGAACAAATATATTTTAAATCATTATACTACATAAATCATTAACAATTTGTTTGTTAAATCGTCAAGGTTTCACCCCATTCGAAAAAACTCAAATGGATGTAGAGTCACATACAGGCACATTTAATTACCAATACAAGAAATCTGCAAAAGGAATATGGTTGTTTAAACTAAAGCAGTAAAATACATTTCTTATTCAAAAATTTTAATAAGTATAAACACGGAGCGCCCACAACGGCCTACCAACGGTTCATTGCCAAGCTGGAAGATCTAGAATTTTCCAAAGCTCACCTTTAGTGCAGTAATCATTGTTGTAGAGAGCTTGATCCTCTACCAACTGCTGCCAGAGGACCAAGTAGTAACTGATGTTCCCATTACGCTGAGTGGGTGGTTTCCAGCGAACAATAAGGTGCGAAGAGGAGTTTGACATGATCATGACATCTTGGGGAACAGTCGGTGCTACAACAGAGAAATGAGAAGAATTTTATGTATCTTAAAGTGAAAATGTTAGGTACCGCCATGGGGTCATGCTCATTCCAGTTGTCTCAACAGTTATCTGTACCTCCCATTGATGTTCATTTTTGGAAAATTGGTAATATGCTACTATTTAACTTTCTTCGATTGGATTATCCAGGTCACCTGTCAAATACTAGAGCTACATACCCTACAAAAGTAGTTTGAGGCCATGAAACGTGTCCTGTCTGGATTGAGTTTGGTCTGTTCATTATGCAACAATCTGAATCATAGTTGAAAACTGGGTCATGGGATTCAGGACATTGCACTTAGATATATGGTTGGTGCAAATATTTTAGCATACACCTTACCGATTACCTTCAACAAGAAGGCGTAGTTTAAGGGACGTCTGGGCCTGAATCAGGCACAGTTGTGTGGCCATTGTTTCTGAGATAAATTATGCCAAGATGAGTCACTTCTGGCGCATGGTCACTTCTTGATTGGCCCCCATGATATAACACATGATGGACTGAAAACTTGCGTCTTTTTATACACGGCTCAATGAGCCGCGAATGAAAAAAATGCGAGTTTTCCTNCCTTACGCAAATAGCGTAAAAGGGGGATTGAATTGGCCCCTTTGAGTCTACACAATATTGCATCTTGCTTTATCACACTAATTCTTGTAATGCAGCCTTGGTTGTTCCACTTATACCAAAGAAGATGATAAAGCTATAACCCAGACGCATTGCCACATCCTCTTTCACTGACCTGAAAGACGCCCTAAGCGCCAACATCTATATAAATAGTTTTATTTTCATTTTGTCAGACAAAATACAAAACATGAATACATCAGTATTTGAAGGAAAGCCAAGTAGACGATACAGAGGATCACCACATGGGGAACAAAGTCAACTAAGACTTCTGTTACCTTCTGTTTATGTGTAAATATGTATATAGAGATCTACATCCATGTGTTCTCTTGGCAATCAATCTAATGATATATTTAGCAACTATTATTAGAAACCACTTGATTTGGTATTAGCAGGAGAACACTGGTGACAAATGTCATTGTAAGGTGGCCCATTTTTTTCTAGATAGTTCAAACCCTTAGGCCTCTGTAATTTGCAACCATTGCAACAAGTTTCAACCAGACTGGATCGAAATCCCAAAAACAGTGGTAGGAGGGGGAACCAGCACTAGATACACATTGTGGCCCAACTCCTGAGAAGGTTGAAGAGAGGCCACTTCAAGGGAGTTTAAAAACAATGTCAATGTCGCCTCCACGTGGCTCGAAAAACTGGAAAATGGCCAAATTTGTATTTGGTCCGACATCTTTAAAAACTTTTTATGCTACATATTTTTCATTGGCAGCATGAGAAGAGAAAGGGAGTTCGTGTGGAGAAGTGCAACAAAACTCAATAAAAATGAGTAAAGTTCATATACAGTCCAAAGTGGTTAAAGATAGCAACAGAAAATAACTAAAAGAGTAATGGAAAATTCAGAGAGATTTAAAAGGATCTTACCTGCAGGCTTCGTCCGAATGTACACCACATCGCTCTGAGCTCCAAAGTTTCTCCCCTCATCTGCAGTGTTTAAGGTTATGGACCGGACATATATGGCATATTGCGTCCAAGGTTTCAGGTTAAACAAAGTAATACTTGGTTCTTGTTCATTGTTCAGAGGTAACTCCACATCTACAACATTCCAACTGTTGGCTCCACAAGCATCATGTCCAAGGTACTCTGTCATGTTCTGAAACGGTCTAAACAGGGTAAAGAACAACTCAAATGTAAATTTGATATATCCACCTATTCCTATGTTCTTCCACCCATCTGACCTTGACATCCCACCTTGACAATAGCTACAAGAATGACATTGGAGGTTGACTATGGCTCAACTACTTAGCTGTGTTCCTCAAGTTCCTTCAACTTAGCTTCATTGATTACTTGCTCCTGTTGGAACTTACGACTCTTTGTAGTGAACAATGAAGCTTAGAAGGTCACGGGAATCTGGTGACTGATATCGTTCCCACTTTAAGAAGATGCGATCAGATTCGGTGAAATTGGTTACAAATCGTAGAGCTTGCGTGTTGCCTACAATAATAATTTAAAAAAAAAGACACAGGCGTCATATTTATAGAAGAGGTGTTTTGGTCAGATATATAGAAATGTATGAAACATTTAGGAAGAACTTACAGGACGCCCGATCTCCATTTGTACGAGGATTTATGTCGGCCTTGTTTTGTCGCCCCTTCGTTCCAGTTAATTCCTCTGTATGGTAGATTTCGGACAGGCAGAGTTTTGGGTTGAATGCAAAGTATAATTTTCCAGAGGAGATGGAAAGACTCTCGTGGTTTGGATCCCAGAGCTGTTGAAGGTTTTGGTTGTCCAATACATATAAAGTATAATTCCTGAAAGAAACAAAATGTTGATGGCAGAGAAGTCACTTGGCCCATCCGCAAGTCTTGTCTAAGCTACTGTAGACCCCCTATAAATGTATTCTTTGTATATGCACCTAATAAATTAATGGTCTGGAGTCAGAACAAAATCATTAGATATTCTCTTACCCGTCCACCAAGGTGTCTCCTCGAATCAGTTTCAAGTTTTTAAAAAATGACAAGGAGACCAGAGCAAAGGAGTGCTTGATTTTCAGAAAGCCTGTGATAGTTTCAATAAGGCCCAAACTTTCTTGCAGCTCAGAAGCCAAATTATCTAAAAGCAAAACAGGAATTTTATCAGGAGTTGAAGTATTCCTCAAAAACAATTGATTAAGTCTTTTTTGTAGTCAAATTTTTGTGAGGTAATGCCTTTCAGCTAGAGGTTGGTTGGGAACATGTGGAGCAATCGTCCAGTAGCTACATGTGGGTTGGATTGAAAAAAAAACGATGATCAAACAAAAGTAGTTGGGGTTAGCACAGATTAAAGAACCTTAATACAAGCATACAGTTATATAATTTTGGTTATGTAGAACAGGAGCTATGAAAATCAAAACCTACTACTAAAACACAATAAAGAGCAGATCCTCCTAGTGACAGCTACCCACCATAAAGAGCCCCCAAGTGGCCCCTACCCAACATAAGGGAACCCATGTGGCTGCTACCCAACATAAAGGGCCCCCCAAGTGGCTGCTACCCAACATAAGGGAACCCAAGTGGCCGCTACACAACACATAGAGCACCCATATGGCCGCAACCCAATAGAGAGATCACGCTCGTAACCTCCACTCTACAAAGAGAAATTTTGTGACCTCAACCCAATACAGACAATATTCTAGTGAACTTCATTTTATAAAAAGAGCAACTTACAGACCAACACCGTAAAAAGATATGATCTTCGGGAATGCTACCAAAAAAAACAACACAGAGGGCCTGTTTGGTGGCCTTAAAAAGCCACCAGTGTACCAGAATTTTCCCTATAAGTGTTATGAACAACTTCTACCAGGTTTCTATTGCCTTTCTAGGTTGCTTCAAACATTAAACTACTTTAATACTTAAAGCGACTCGACACTCACTTCCCCTGCGGATGTTGAAAATCAGACTTCCTTCGATGTGCGTGCAGCCAGTCAGCTCTTTTGCAGTCTGAACGGAATCAATAGCTTTGGTGCCAACCTTGCAAACCTTTGGACAACGACCTTCACACTTGTGGCAAATGGTACTGTAATGAAATGCAAAATTCTCGGATGGTTTCAGTAAAATTGTAGATAACATTTGTATGTTAATGGTTTGCTTTTACATAAAAAAAAAAAATGGCATATTGACCAATTTATTTATATATATATATATATATATATATATATATATATTAACAAATGTAAAGATAAAGAGACACATGGACACAACAACCATTCCAGCGTTCCCTACCAATCAATATATAACACTATGTAATAACACATACATAAGCAGAAGATTTCATCGGGAGTGATAGGGGGGGGGGTGTCTCAAAGAGACAGCAGTTCTGGCAAGTTCTGCATTGGAGTTGGCAGCACAGGTCTCTAGACCGACAACTATTTGTCCTATGATTAGGACTGCATATATTGGGACTCACATACATTAGGTGCATTGACCCTAGGCATGTACATTTAACCTTTATACCTCTTAAGCACCTATGTATAATAATATATTGTTTAATATGGATCATCAAACCAGTTTGTATTATTTATACAAACAGCATGTCTTGCTGGCAGCCTTTTTGGCCTAACTGATACAAAAACCAGCATTGTTTTGGAAACATGAAGTAGAGCAATACAGCAGTTTAATGACTTAGATTAGATAAATGTCATCTCATAAGCCACACACATGCACTTGGTTCAACAAATGCATTTAGGGACAAAGCTCTCGCACCTATAAAAGCCTGCTAAACTCTCCTTTGTTTATTAACAAAGTATATTTGCAATATATACTGCTGAAAACTTTAGGAACATATATCAAAACACCTTTTGAACGTAAGGTTATGTATGTTCGAATGTATAAATTTGTTTATGGTTATGCACAATGCTAATATATAAGTTTGCATAGGCTAAAACCTTGCTATATCAACTCTGTGAAGTTCAATGGGTTAATTGTCAGGATACCCGCTTGGTATTACTCACCAAAACTTTCAAACCATTTAGAAAATAAATTAGCAGATAATATAAAACATAAAAAATAAATAAAAATAAATAAAGTTATTCTTAAGGCACAGTAATGGGGTCTTCCGCATGCCCTGAATGTCCCTTGGATGTAAAAATCAGTGAAAGTCATCAAATTGGTTCATGTAAGAAGGGAAACTATTCTGCTGATGGTTACCAATCACTTCAGGTCTATATAAATACACACCTGTTTACGTTCCTGGTATACCCCGATGGGCACTCAGATAGACAGCGGTTCTCGAAGATGACAAATTTGGAGGATTCACGGGGGTTTTCAGAGACCTTCCGCAGACTGGCGCAATACTCCTGGGTGACACAGCGCCAGCCTTCATACTCGTATGTATTACGTGGGCAGGAGGGCAAGCACTCATCATTGAAGAAGAAGTTGCGACAGGCTACGCAGGCCTTGCTGTCTCCAGGCCAACTACAGCCCCCCAGACACTCATGGTGACAGCATTTGCCATTGCTTGTGCAGGCGATATCTTTTTCACAGTTACACACTGCAAACAGAGAATGTTACAAGTCAATGGAGAACGTCCCTGACAATTCATTTTCAACCAGTCAAAAGAGAAAGAAAAAACTACCACAAACCCATATAACAAATACCCACCAAACCATATAGGAATCAATACTATTCAAATACCTTGCTATGTGTAAAATAGTATTTATTACATGTTCCCAAAGTGCATGGTCTGGAAACCACAACCACTGACAAGGTGAGGACTTACCTTCTAATGATGTGGCTCCAGTATTGAGCAAAAGAGCATAACAAAGAAGAGCAGAAGACAGAGTAGAAAAGAAGACAGAGTAGAGGAAGATGGACTAGGGTAGGGAGCAAACAATACAGAACTGAGAACAGAGGAAAAGGAGACACAGAAGATTGTTGTGGCAGGACAATGGATGACGAACACAGAAGAGAATAAAAGACAGCCGACAAGACGAGGAAGAAGACAGAGTGTAGGAAGAAGGAAGAGCAGAAGAAAAGAGACAGAGCAGACTGGACCGAGTGAAGAAAGAACATAGAAGAAAGGAAGACGGTAGAATAAACGGCAGAACACATAAGACAGACGGGAGGAAGAAGACCTAAGAACACAGAATAGAAGATGACATTAGGTGGAATAAAAGACAGAGCAGGAAAAGGCAAGAGAGGAAGAAGATGTGGTGTAGGAGATGTAGTGTAGGAACATAGCAGACAGTCAGAGAAAGTACAGAGTGGGGGAAGAGTAGAAGAGACATAGAAGACGGTCAGAGACAGTACAGAGTGGGGGAA
>JABWIB010005730.1:18918-33104 GCA_016617825.1 Platyplectrum ornatum
CTTTCCTATGAGCATAGCATGCTCCTGTTAGGGTACATATATGTTTTCTCATCTTCAAGACTTCTCTCGTGCTGCACATATGATCCAGAACTCTCCTTTTCGCGGCACTACCAGTCATTCCCAGAGTCTCCGAGCCTTTCTAAAAGCTTCTTAATTGCATTATGATTGGGACGCTCAAAAAACGGACCGTTATCGGAAAACTGGATTTGGACCCTTTATCGTAACTTCATTCTTGGAGTTTTGCCGATAATTGTTCATAAATGATCTGAAAGAGCTGTGAAATCAAAATCCTTTTACTTTAAAGAACGAGGTAAATGTGCAGAAGACCAGAGCTGTAAATGTGTCACGGCATAAGATGGAAGTTGTGTTAGATTGTAGCTGTCGGGTATTTATAGACTGTGTATAGAAACTGAATTTTCCCATGAAACGAACAGACTGTCAACAATATATACACTGTGCAGAAAATGTATCATTAAAGAGGGTCTATAAATCTTTACACACGTTTGGAAACATTGAAAAATGTCCTCATTCAGTGATATTATTTCTAAAATGGAAAAAGTTGTGGAATTCTTGGTCTAATAAAATAAGTCAAGTATAAGTGNTATAAGTAAAAACATACTGAGACTCCTGTTATATTTATAATGGGTAACACACGATGCAATATATTTTAAGCATAGGATCACATTGGTATTACAAGTCATCATTCACTATGAACTGATTATTTTGTTTTTATCATTGAGTATAAGTTACATATTACTATTATTATCATTATTATTATTACTATTATTATTATTATTATTATCATTATTATTATTTCTATTATTATTAGTATTATTATTTTATTACCATCAACATATTTATTATGATTATGATGATTATTTTTTATTATTATTATTATTATTAACAACTAATTAATTATTATTAATAATTAAAAAATAATAATAACAACAACATTTACCTATAAAGCACCACATCACTTTATAGAGACATAAAATATACAAATTATCAAGCAATGTATGATATAGTAAATACAATATACAGATTACAATACAGTGTACAGGGTAGGATACAGATTAATATAATGCAACACAAGATATTACAGGAATGAAAAGGAGGGGAGGGATAGGTAAGACTCTTCCAAGTCAGATATTTGTTAAAGAAAAACAGTAACTATTGTCAATTTTTTAATATCTGTCTTAAGACATCATTTTATCTGTGACAAAACATGACTAACCTTCTGTTAATCAATGTGCTAATAATTGCCAACAATGAAGGAAAAACATATAAAAAGACTCATGTAATGATCATAATATGTTGAATATTGCTTAGTACTATTTAAAAAGAATGTCTGGATTGAATTGTATGGGTGAAAATAATGTTATATTTAAACCTGTGAACCTTCAAATACCTGTAAATTGTATGATTCCCATATTTTATAATTCACATGTTTTATAATTCCCATATATTATAATTCCAATATTTTATCATTCCCATATAAAATCTATTTTATATATTTATAATTCCCATAAATTATCATTATGATATATTATAATTCCAATATTTTTTCATTCCCATATAAAATCTATTTTATATATTTATAATTCCCATAAATTATCATTATGATATTTTATAATTCCAATATTTTATCATTCCAATATTTTATAATTCCCATATATTATAATTCACATATTTTATAATTCACATATATTATAAATCACATATTTTATAATTCCCATATAAAATATATATTATACTAGACCCCTTTCCCCCTTCGAGTCCCTCTGCTGTAGGCAGTCCTCGTCCAAAGGCCTGGTTTCTCACCTTTATGTTAGCTTATCACCCCCCCACTCTGAACCTGAGGAGGTTCATGTGCGGGCCTGGAACGCCGAACTTGCAACTCCTCTGGACGCCGAGGACTGGGAGGACATCTGGGATAACACTGCCGCCTCCTCAATTTGTGTTAAGATTAAAGAAAACAGATACAAGCTTCTATACCGATGGTACTTAGTTCCCACCCGCATAGCTAAGTTCTCTCCCGGTGTCTCCGACTCCTGTTGGCGTGGCTGTCCGACCCCCGGTACTTTCCTTCACATATGGTGGGATTGTCCCAGGCTTCGGGTATTGTGGACCTCAGTACAGACCCTCTTGGTGGATCTTCTCCCCACCGATATCCCTATGGACCCAAAATATTACCTCCTCTGCCTAAACACCCCTGGGTTGTCGCGACCCCAGAGCAAACTATTTCATCACGTGACATCCGCAGCCACCTGCGCTATCGCTGCGAATTGGCGCCAGTCTTCCCATCCTTCCCTCCTGACCATTATTAACAAGGTCTGGTACGTTTATCGCATGGAATACATGACCTCTATTCTCCATAATTCCTCCCACAACTTCTGTAGGGTTTGGGAACCCTGGGCATACCATTTCCAGGTCCAATTACCTGCCCACAAAAAAATATATATATATATATATATATATATATATATATATATTATATAATTATAATTCCCATATATTATCATTCTCAGATTTTTTCATTTTGCACAAAGTAATAAATATGAAATTAAGCGACAGAATATATACAATTCTTGTTATGCATTTCCATAACCTCTTCTAAGTACAGATAATACAACGTCTTCCTTTAGTGACTAATTAACGTTCCAGATCTTCATTTCTTGGAAATACACAACAACANATATATATATATATATATATATATATATGTATGTATGTATTCCATACCTCCATACCAGTTTGAAGTCCCCATTTCAATATATATATAATATAAATATATATATATATATATATATATATGTGTGTGTGTATGTATGTACAGACATGGGGCCCCCAAACTGCTATCATGCCTAGGGCCCCGGCTTAATCTGGCTCTGGGCTTGAGGCCGTTATTTTGATTAAATCTCTGCCTCAGTCCAGGTTCCAGGTGATTTGCCAACTCTCCTGGAATATCAGGTGAAAAGCCCAAAATTCAGGAGTACCTAGGAAATTCCAAGAGATTCTACATCCCTACCCTCTACAACTTATTTCAGTTTTCCATGTAATGTTGGGACCTGGACAATTTTCTAATACATCATAAATAAGTAAATCAACATTGAAATGATAGTTAAGACAAACAAGACAGCAATAATAATGTACCTAGCATGCTGCAAAGAGTTTTCCAGACAGCAGAGTTCATCTTAGCATCAGATTCACGCATGCCTCCAGCTATTTTCCATCACTAATGAAGACAAATCTATGTACACAGATAAAGGTATATTGTTTGTTTTGTAGCAAATAATAGGACACAGTGCCCTCCATGTCATTCTTCTTGCTGAGTAGTTCAGAGAACACATCTATATTAATGACATAGCTGTCAATGTTCTAGCCTCATTTTGTGTGAGATTGGCACTCTGACCTGTGTAACGCCTTTATAATCCTCTCTACTGTCTTATCTTTTCCGAGATAGCCAAGCAGAGTGTCTGCTGCTTCATTCCTTTATTGATCATTTTAGCAACCTGTATGTTACTCATCAATGATATGTATAACGTAAGGGGTGATTCAGTTTTACATGGCAATTACTGTGCATGACTGGTAATGATTGGAAACATACAGAGACTACACAGCCAGTGTACTAGTTGTAGAAGGATGTTAGGAATGATATGGAAAAAGTAGCAATGAAAAAAAACTACCTGCTATAACTTGGTTATACAACTTTATATAGTTGTAAAAAGTTAATTTCAGATTCCTGTTTTGTCTGGAAAATAAATGAAACATAAAGTCTTATTTAAGGTGCCATTAAATATAGAACATTGACCTCTATTGACTTATATATATGTTTTTATATACATACATACACACTGCATCTCTTTCACAATAAAATATAAATATAATACTAAATGTCATCTTATACTTATAAAAAATGTATTGTTTGTATGCATTTGTGCTGATATTGTGTTGTACAACACTATATTTTTAGGTATCAATAATCTGCAGTTTGACAATTCATAGAACACAGCGTGTCTCTTGGGAACTGTAATTAATATTTGATCTATTATACAGTAATACAGAGTTCAGAGTTATATGTGTGGTGTGAACTGAAAAAATGCTTTATTTGATGTATAATTATCCATTTTGCTTCCCCTTTGATTTACTAAGGCCTTTTGAGATCCAAGAATCCTTTGTATTCACTTGCAATTATGTTTGTTCTGCTTGTGATATAGAAACATTCTAGCTTCTTTTACAATTACAAGAACAAAAAAGTATCAATATTCATTATATATCCAATTACTACAGTCATTTTCTGTGGAATTCATATAACTTATGTGTGACTTAGTCCCTATCCCAGCAGGACAGTCACCTGAAATTTGGATTCTACTGTCGCCCTGTACTTAATTCTGTACAATTAGAATTTAGAAAAACTAAAATGGGCAGAAAAAATGGGACACACACACATGACAGTGCACTTTTGACCTACGTCACGATTGCCTGGGGAAGTGGGGGGCCGGTGGGATGCTGGATTTGGTCCAATGAGTTCATATAAGCATAATTGGTGTTTGTCTTCTTACCTACTTAATTCTCTATTCACAGTTTAACTTTCTATTTAGGTAGCTATCATATATGCATATATGTAGATAAATGTGCTTTATTGCTAGCATAACCAGGGATTGTGTTCGGATGCATTCTTGTGGTATTTGTGTATTCCCAAGTTATGTATAAGGTCCCTGAATTGTGATTGTTTTTTTGACTGAATAAAAAAATATATTTCTAAAAAAAAATAATAAAATAAACAGGTAAATTTAAGGTTTCTGCTGTGAATTTGGAAATCTTTGGTTTACCTGTGGGTGGATGGCTGCCAGTAAATACAGTAAACAATCCCCTAACAGAGGAAGAAGTTACATGACATATTTTAGAAATGTCTTTTTATAGGAAGTGTGATGAGCATATTTAGTTACAAGAAAATAAATTCAGATGAATATTATATAATTAATTTATATACATGCTCTGCACCTACAATTATATTCATGGAAGCAGTTCATGAATAATAATAAATAAATATTACATATACTGTAATTAAAATTTTTATAATTATATAATATAATTTATTTGAACACTATTAGGAAATTAACAATAAAATCTTTCAAATGCTTAATGACTGTGTATTGATAACAATTAGAAAGGAGAAATAACAAAATAGTTTTACAAAGTATGTTCATAAATTGTAGCTAAATCCCAGCTGAATAGCACATCTATAAACATCAGTGAATATTCACATTAGTACATATTAAGTCTACCAGCATTGCATTAAATCCCTTGTTCCATCATGTGAATAATTTGCATGGTTTGCCTGAAAATATTTTGCATATTTTGCTATTCATTAGAACTGTGACTCACAGTTTCCTCGGGGTGACAGTAGTGTTTCAGGAGCTCTCTAGAGCTACAATTATTGATAAATGAAAACAGGGATACTGTACATTTGTTTTTCAAATAAAATATGCTAGTTGCAGGACAAATTCCAAAATCTTGAAGCCTGTAAGCTGAATAGAACGATGTTTCAGTGGAAAAGAAATCTAAAGCTTAAAAAGGGTCATAGTTTTTACTTTATTCTTGAGCTCCCCTTGAATACTGTCAACTTTAGGAAAGACTTCATTAGTATTTCTAGCACCGCACCAGTCTATTCACATAAACACAATTAGTTCCCTGCTCTGGATTGCCGTTATGCAATTTTTCATAACGGCCTATGCTTCTACAATAATCGCTTTCCACTGCTCTCTCATGCTGTGCATTGTTTTTCAAACACTTACAAGTCCTAGTTCTAAGCTTAAGATCTAAACTTGTTAAGGCCAGTTAAAGTCCCTGCTTCTTGGCATCATTGAAATCTCTTTGCAAGCCATGGAGGCATTATAATTGACAACTATTATTAAGCTACCCACCCGAGTCCCCGCACATTGCTAAAGGTTGTAAAGAATATGTGTATAAAGAGCAGTTCTTGACGGTTGATCAACCAGTGTATTTCTTGCCCTGTCTCCCTAAAGTTCACCCTGGACACTTGGGATATTCTGTTATTCTGGTTTTAGGCCCTTATGCCTACCCTCTGTCCTCTCTCTGAAGGTACCTAGGGTTCCTGCTTGGCTGCGTTCACTACTATGCTCATCACAGACAACAGTGTAATCAATGAGATTTTTCTCATAACTAGCGATTCTCACTTTTATTTGCAATCTTCCAGTTTAAGAGCTTATTTTCCCAAAACAAACATTCCAAGATATGTAGATCTACTGTATTTGAGAATACATGTTTACATAGTCTAGATAGCAAAGGAGTAACTTCTCTGTTTTCTGTACTCTCAAATTATCTCACTGCCCCCTGCTTTCATTGAGCTATTTGAGTCAATGTGGGAACAGGATCAGGGAATGACGATTAGCGTAGCGTATTAGATGACAGGATAACTTTTCCATTAACACATACATATTTGGAAAATGCTTTCAGATGGTGAGGTGAGTCGCTTCTTCATACTATCACCTTATGACTATTGGAAATTGTGTAGCTATGGTGGGAGTGCCCTCTGTGGGGAGATATTGGAAGGGGGTTCAAAACCTGGCTTCGATGACTTCAGATGTGGAGCTTGCAGGAAACCCATTTGTATTTTTTCTCTGTAAATCTAATCGTCACTTCACCAAATCTACATTATGTTATTATGCTAACGACCGTTCTACATGATGCCATTTCTTGCAACCATGAGACCTGACGACCATGATTTCAGTAAGTTAACTGCACTCTTCCTGGCACTAACTGTCCAGTAAAAAATGTCCTCTCTGGATTGAATTTTGCTATATTTTGATGCAATCGTTTCTTTATTGCGGTCCACAACACCATTGGCACCATGGTAGGCTGCAGAACACAATACATTGATGAAAAGATGCTTGGACATGATAATGATTCCATATTTTTTGTGGAATTGGGCTAAAAGTCATCTCATATGTTCCCAGCTCTAGAAGCGTCTCAAATAAAAAAAATGTATCAAAAATGACAACCATTAACAAAACCAAATTTCATCACCTTAAGATCAGTCCGATACACATAAGGGTCCCAAAGTACAACCATCTGAGAATTGAAAGATCTGACAATGAGTGTAACACGCTGTAATAAACCAAGCCAACAAACAAACTTAGCTTTAATAGTATTATTGTCAGGCACAGTTGTGGCATATATTGCAGACTTTGAGAACCATGTCAAGAGTTCTGACAACAGATACAGTAACTGAGATCCAGTAAATGAAAGTACCGCAAAATGCTATTTTACAGTCCTAAATAAATGTTATAAAAGCAATTCTAAAAGGTGCATTGACCTCTTAATAGTTACTGTATGTGACAGGAGTTCAGAATGTGAAATCTCATGGACATGAAACACACTTCTCCAGTGTGAAGAAAGCTGATAGATTACTGTCTTTTTTTTCAACATACTCAGCTTCTGTGTTGTCGGTCTCAGAAGGAAATTTGCATAGAAACACCCTCTTGATATACTATAGATTTAATAAATAACATGAAAGATGAAGCAAAACTTACGTTTTCACATAGGGATCAGAGTAACCGTTTGCATCCATTGCTGCTAGATGTGCACATCTTATGATTCCTACCAAGAGACCTGACTTTTGCGAGCTATATTTTAAGGATATAAGAATTCGCCCACGTTCCTCCAAAGACTTATCTTCTGTTTTATCTATCTGTGGGTGGAAAGACACAAAATGTTAATGAGGGTGTAAAATAGTTCCATGCACAGTTTCCATGTTACAAAACTACTAAATCCATAGAGAAATGACTCCATTAAAAGTGCAGTGCATTTCAGAGACAAAGGGAAACAAAATGAAACAAAAAGGAAAAGTAAGCGTAATAATGGAAAGAACGCCATTTAACATTCTCATATTGACAAACAAAACAAACAGAGTAGGTGTCACGCACAGGCTTCACATTTTCAATAATGTAATAAAGTAATATAGTAATTATGGCTAATATGGTTCATGTGTTTTAAACAATACAATCGTCAATACCCATTGTACAGAGATCATTAAAGAATCTGACATTTATATAGCAGTAGACTGATCAGATGCTTCCTCATAATAATAACTAATTGGATGTGCTAAAATAGACAATGTTCACCAAATTGGTCTAATTGATCTATTAAAAAACAGTAAAAAATTTGGTTAACATTTACATTAATCAAACAAACAGGAATAAAGGTAGAATTAAACCCAAAATTAAAATTTTCCCAATTGCCATTACCACTCTACTACTATGAGTTGCATACACCCAGGGTGTGACTAGCACTCTTTCTTGTGAAAGAAGATACAACAGAGCACTTTTTGAAAAGAGAAACCTCTCAGGAAGAAGGCTGTGTAAAAGAAAAGCTAAGAGGATCCTGTGAGACGTCATGCCAATATACTGCATCAGGTGCTGAAAGTTTCATGCTACATTTAGGTAAATTACAATATCGATGCTCAATATACTTCATACACCGGGTTCAAACATTGTACCTGGCTATATTTTATACAAAATTTATCGGACCCTATATACGAAGTTATAAAATTCTGTATCTACATTTATTAAAAAAACTTAAAAATAGTAACCATGGTGGAGGCAGTTTACATCATAAAAGTTTATTAACTAAACCCTGATAATGGTAAACAACAGGGTTGCAGATTTCTGTTATCTCTCGGCAGTATGTGGTGGGGAGGAGGGCATGATTTATGCAAATCATGTCTGAAGCCCCAACTCCCTGGATGGAAATTTCATAAACATAATAGGAAAGAACTAGTAGTAATGTTTAAGTGATATCAGCTTCAGGCCAGCTGTACTCAATAATCGAAAAAAGTGGACATCCTATAGGAGATAATTTCAACTTAAATGTGGTAGAGAGAATTCATTGAGTCAGAAAATGTACTATACTGTAAATAGGCAATTTAAATCATCATAATGTCAGCAGTTTTTTGTTTGTCAACAAACTGCAGGTTAGGGAAAAGATGTTTAGATCTCCAGTCTTGATACGTTAAATGTTTGATGTCTGGCGGTAGTCTCATTTGAAAGGATATAATGCTATTTAACTATTTGCTTCTGATCAAGAAAAAACTTGGGAGAGGGGACACAAAGAGAGGAGGTGCTCCATGGTGCATTAACCTTTTTATTTCTCTTTATTTCTATTTTAAACAACGTACCATAAGGCAATAACAGGTATGCAATGTAAATATAGTGTTCCTCACAACCAGCCTGGTGTAGGTTCCCCCACTTGAGAGCACAGTGTTCGAGTGGGGGAGGCGGAACTCCAAATATGTATAATCCAAATATCCAAATGTATGTATATGTATAATCTAATCAAATATTCACCTAAGAAACACCTAAATCTTAAGCTTGTTACGATGTACTGTGCATTTCCTTACTTACTTAGCTGGTATATTTATACAAACACTAGCAGAATGAAAATGAACCCAATTAACACTTAGCATCTGGATCTTTGCAGGTTTGTGAATTACAACATAAATGAACTTTACTTGTATTGTACTTGTATAAGCAGTACTTGAAAATACTGTTCCTTATATTCTAAACATAAAGCTGGGCACACACTATAAGATAAATTGTTCCAATCAAAAGATTTTTCAAGAGTGGGTAAAACCATGATGAATTGCAGGGGGGGGGGGTAAAATGGATGTTAGTGTGTGAATGCAGGGAGAATACTTTATTGTTGCATGTTGCACACAGATACTGACCAGCGTTACTGTTACACTGTTATTACACTTGTGCTGGAAACATAATCTCTCACCTGTAATACTGATTGTAATTAATTCAGTTTACCTCCCCTGCAATTCAACATGGTTTTGCCCACTCTTGAAAAATCTTTTGATTGGAACAATTTATCTTATAGTGTATGCCCAGCTCAATATTTAACTCATTTATTCATTCATTTATTTATCTTTAATTATTTTGTCTTAGGGACACAAGGGAAATTGCATGTACCTACTAACAACATAAGGTTGGTTATCCGGCCTTTTAATCTTGTAAAATATAATTAATACTTGTGCATGCTGTTTTACTGTTTAAACAAGTTTCTTCCTTCAGATTATCAGCCACCCGCCCACTTTTCTGTCGGAGACCCTGGAAATGATTCACTGTTTAAATTAAAACACTGCTCTCATTATCACATGTGAATTTTACTTTAAAGAGCAGCTTTTGAGCAACAAGATTTAGCGAGCTTTTTATAGCACAAACAGATTAAATTAATATTAAAACATTTAGTGAGATGGTTTGAGAAGAACAGTTCAACATATTAACCTGGGATGAAAAAAGATTTTTTCTTTGTTAATGAAAAAAAGGAACTAACTTCAAAGCCAGACATTTAATATGGTAAAGACTAAAACTGATAACATGACTTTACAGAGGATCCCTTGACAAAAGGAAGTAAAAAAAAGTGTTTTGTGATTAAAATAATAAAGTATATAAAAGGAAAATAAAATGTTAAGCTGTAGAGAACAAAATGCTTAAAATACTATAATTACTAATAATAATATAAAGTGGAATAATGTAAAAATGTAAGAACAACATTTTTAATAATAGAGGACCAGATTCAGACTTAAGGCACAATTGACTTACTCCAACTTATGAAGTGAGTGGGCAAAACCATGTTGAATTGCAGGGGAGTTATAGTTCATTAGTTGCAAATTGTATAAAGCTGGTCATAAACTATGCAATAAATTGTTCCAATCGACTAGCTTCAGTCAAGAGTGGGCAAACCATGTTTAATTGCAGGGGAGGTAAATTTCATTAGTTGCAATCAGTATTACAGTGACAGATGTTGTTTCCTGGCACAAGTATAATAACAGTGTAACAGTAACGCTGGTCAGTATCTGTGTGCAACATGCAACAATAAAGTATTCTCCCTGCATGCAAACACTGACATTCATTTTACCTCCCCTGCAATTCAACATGGTTTTACCCACTCTTGATTAAAGCTGGTCGATTGGAACAATTTATTGCTTAGTCACAGTGTATGGCCAGCTTTAGAATTGAGAGATGTTTTTCTACACACAATTGAACGTATTTTTAGATTTCATAGCAGGTTGCTACAAATGTATTTATTTAGAGTGCCATCACTTAATTCCTTTATTGTCTTCTTTGTATTCTCATTATGTGTAATCACACTGTTTGAATGGCCCAGTCTTTGACATGTAAAATGTCCCCATATTGTGTAATTGAATTAGCATTTACTTATAACTGCACCACCAGTCAGTTGTAGTATATGTTTGCTAATGAACAGATATTTACTCCATTGTAAGGAAAAACAGACACTTTGGGGCCGATTCAATCCCTCGCGAAGACGGGAAAAAACGCGAAGTTCTATTACGGGACTGAAACCTCGCGTATTTTTGTACCCGGCTCAATGAGCTGCGCAAACAGCGTAAGGCAGAAAAACTTTGCGCGAAGGGGATTGAATCGGCCCCTTTATATGAAATGGTCACACATGACATTGCTCTAGAGATATGAAGCGAGGTTCACTTACAGGCAGCTGTTTCTCTAGACAAATGCTAAAATTTTTGGTTTGGTTCGGCTTCAGCTTTTTCAAAGGAATTCTTGTTTCACCGATGAATTCATTATGGCGGAACTTATCCTCGTCACATACAGAAATTCTAGATAGAAGACAAAGAAAATACAAATGTCAAATCATGAACAAATCTTCTGCTTATATACGAAATCACATTATATGAAATGGGAATTTCTGGGACATATAAGACTCTTGGGCATTCAATACTCATATACAACTCATATAATGAAGAATGCTATGGTGCTAATGTCCTATATTATACATAAATTGTGTTAACTGAAGGCCCATTTACTGTGTTGAGCATTTTCCTAGACACCATACAAAAATTGATTGTTAATCTCATGTTTGTAGTTTAATTATAAAACAGTATGTTTAATATTCAACAGAATGTTCTCTACAATGTTTTTATATCTACAGTAATTATTTCTCTTTTTACTAAAAACAATGTTTCTAGCATCAATTATGCTAACTAGACTCACTTGTGGCAAGCCTAGCTAGCATAAGATAATTATTTGCTAATACACAGCCTAAAGCTAGGTACACACGGTAAGATAAATTGTATCCAATCGACAGATTTGTTAAGAGTGGGTAAAACCATGTTGAATTGCAGGGGAGGTAAAATGAATGTCAGTGTTTGCATGCAGGGAGAATACTTTATTGTTGCATTTTGCACACAGATACTGACCAGCGTTACTGTTACACTGTTATTACACTTGGGCTGGAAACATCATCTCTCACATGTAATACTGCAATTAATTAAATTTGCCTCCCCTGCAATTCAATATGGTTTTGCCCACTCTTGAAAAATCTTTAGATTGCATACAATTTATCTTACCGTGTGTACCTAACAGCGAGGTTCCACAGACAGCCACAATGCACCATCATTGTAAAGTTTTGGAGGTGAGATTGGAATGTGGGGGTGTTTCCCATAGCAACCAATCAGATTAAAGCTCTCATTTTATACACTGGAGAATGTGAATGCGAATCTGATTGGTTGCTATGGGCAACATCACCACTTTTCAATCTCAATGCAATATCGCCGCTTAGTAAATATACCCCCTGGTGTGTATTAGCCTGTAAACTGTGTATGTGTAGTTTCTCTGTGTTTGGATTTATACCCACCTTTTCCTCCTCCTAATAGCAGCTATTATGGAGAGGTATATAGGAAGACCATCGGAATTACAATAAGAATGCCTTGTTTAGATTTCTGATTTTTAAATCACTTTTGTAAATATCATGTAGTGTCTTCCCGCATTCATTAGAATGGGCCAGCAGTGACATGTGACCCAGACCCTCCAACATGACCCATTCCACCAGGTACATAATACTCCGCTCCTGGGCTTTCAGCTGTCACTCACCTGGTTATAACTAACTGATGTCTGAGTAATGTAACAATGGTGGTTACCATAGTAACTGATTGCTGGAAGTTCCAGAACAGAGTATTTTGTACCTGGTGGAATGGGTCATGTTGGAGGGTCTGGTGACCTGAGCATAAATCGCCATGGAAACAGTGGCTTTAACGGTGAGCCAAGCTTTGTAAATATAGATCATTGTGATAATAGCTGATTTATTGCTTAGTAAATAGAGCCCTTTGAGGGTATAATAATTGTTATTTTAAGTATATCAAACCAAGAGTATTACCAGTGATAAGTCTTAAATAATTGGCAAAGAGAAAGAATTACATATTTTGTTAATTTCAGGTGATAAAGCTATACATGTGTTGTATTATGCGATATGCACTAAAGGCTGGTTGCTTTAATCAGTGGTTTAAGTTAATGGTGCAGCAGGTGAATAAAAAGATAATTTAACAAAAAGCTCCATCAGATGCATCGACCCTCTGGTGTTAACCAGTAACTAATTTGCTATCATAAAATGTAAAAAATAAAATGCAGAGACATTAGTTGCATATATTTGCAAATAAGGAAAATGATCAATAGCTATAAAGGCATTTGCGCTGACTCAGAACAATGAGAGCCCCAATGTTGGGCAGCTCTCCAGGTCAAACTACACGTCCCATCATGCTATAACTGCATAGACATAGTGATACCTGACAAAGCATGCTGGGAGGTGTAGTTTGACAACATCTGGAGAGCGCACTTTGCCTACCCCTGGGCTAGAGAAAGTTTTTCATTTCCGTTTCTGCAGAAGATTTGAGAGAAACAGATGTAAAGCTGACACGGTCATCGCTAGGTATCTTAGCAAACACCAGCTGAATAACAACATTTGGGGAAAGAGGTGTGCAAAAGTCTGTACAACTAGGGAGAAATGTAGGTCCTTTTATAAGTCGAAGGGGTATATTTACTAAGCCGCGAGTTTGCAGTGAGATGTTCCCCATGGCAACCAATCAGATTCAGGATTTCAGTTTCATTTTCCAAACTGGAGAATGTGAACTCGAATCTGATTGGTTGCCATGGGCAACATCTCTACTTTCCAATCTCACTGCAAACTCGCGGCTTAGTAAATATACCCCTAAGAGTCCGCTATGGAATTATTGGTCAAAAGTGATGAATACCAAGCTAGCTACACATTCCTTTAAATACCATCTAATGTACGTAATACCCTGATCAGTGGAGAGGATACACAAGGCTATTTTCATCAACAAATAATCT
>JABWIB010005731.1:16632-32416 GCA_016617825.1 Platyplectrum ornatum
TTGTACACATGGGTGTTAACAGACATTATATATTAAAATTAAAAGAAAATGTTGTATTTTCTTCTCCACACATAATAAAACTGCCATATTGATCAAATTGTATCTACAAATCCTGTTGCTTTTTTTAGGAGTTCAAAAGTTTATTATAGGCTATTTGACGTTTGAACAAATCTTCCAAAACTATCAAATCACATGTTCTCTTTTTTTTGCCTTTATGGCATAGCCACAAATAAATTCCTAATTCAACCACAAATCTTTTCCGTGCTATGTAGTTAGAATCCTTCACTCAACGTTTCCATTATATTCCCCCCTAAAAATAAATAAATCAATCAAAGCTTCCTCTGAAAGTAAGTATGTGATAAATGTCTGGTGTCCTGAGGTCTGCATAATTTTGCACAGAAAGAAAAGCCAAAGCCAATGGATTGTTAACAATACTTTTTCTTTACACAGTACTAAGTAAACAGACCTAGTGAATATAGCTATACAAAATCTCAATGTGTCTCAAATGCTTGTAAACAATAGTATATATACTCTACCATACCTCGAGTCTCCATAGTGCCTCTACCCACTGGCTATATTGAATTTTGCAATGTTGAGCTCACCAAGCAGTATATTTACTAAGCGGTGAGATTGCAGTGAGATTGAAAAGTGGGGATGTTGCACATAGCAACCAATCAGATTTGAGTTCACATTCTCCAGTGTGTAAAATGAAACTGCGAGCTTGAATCTGATTGGTCGCTATAGGCAAGATCCCCACTTTCCAATCTCACTGCAATCTCACCGCTTAGTAAATATACCCCCAAGAGTCTTTTTGATAGTAAATAGATACCGCTGGTTTATACAAGGCTGAATTAATGTTTGTACAATTTGTTATAAATAACCAATAGTATACACATATAAATATGCATATATATTAAACTTTAGTTTCATTTAATTTCATTATTAATGATACAAAAATGAAAACATGTATTAATATATGTTAAAACGGTTTAAACTGTTTATATTTCAAAGCCAAGCAAAATTTCATTATGACAAGCTGGGATTTCTCTATTACATTGCCTACACTGTATAGAGTTTATAGATATAGATTTTAAGCCAAGGTAACTCTATTATTTTAGACTACAGCCTTGTATGTACTTGTATTCAACCACTTGTGTAAGCATGACATTGTTTGTATTTAATAAATCTGTTCCCATGGATTTGCCAATGTAAGCTACTGCAGAACGTCCATTGAATATCAATATTATTGGAGTCAAATGTTACAGCAAGTAATAGTAAATAAAAAATGATTGCTGTCAATGACTACATTATATTAACTGGTATTCTGCAAATGTATATCCACTATTGATTCTTTTATAGTTTACCTATGAGAAAGACAAGCAAATCATTGAAATCCTTAGAGTATGAATATCTGCACTACTGTCCATGTGGGGTCGTTTTATTGAAATGTCTATATTATGAACTACGTCAAGTTTTGGCACAACTTGAAAAGTTGGAATTGTTCAGGAGCAGTAAAGTTTTGCAGCAATGTAATTCCAGACTGATGATTCAATATAGGCAGTGACCCAGGCAATTCAAGTGGATGTAAAAGCTTTGTTTTTATATACAGACCTCTTCACTATATGGGAATGTCAAAGTCAACATGCTGGGATATAATAGTGGCTGGCCAATGTTGTCGAACCCACATAAAAGTGAAAATATTTGAACTTCTGCAAGGAGTAGGAGACAGAGCTTTCATAGTCTGTTATTAATAATAGGTGAAAGTGATGACTGGGCAAATAACAGTTTTGCTGAAACCTACATTCAATAAATTCATATTATCATATGACAGTTTGGTTAGTAAAACTTTGTTAAATATGTAAAAGTTATCCTTCATAAAAGAAGTAACTTTTAAAAGTGCAGTAGCAGATATATATGATCACATTAAGCAGATCAAGACATTCTAGATTATTAACAGGTGAAAGGCAGTTCTTAGTGGCTGGCCGGCCCTGAGGGTAGACCTAACAAGAGGATCCTACCGTAATTACCAGATTTTGCACATATCCCATGGAAAATGGAATTGGTGTGTAAATGAGCACTTACTGTACAATTTACATACATCCTCTGTCCCGCCGTACATACATGATGTACGCATGTTACCTGTCTAATAAGGGGCAACTAGTCTGTGCGGACTACTGCTGAACATTAACAAGTATGTATGTAAATACATATTAAGCTATATATTTCTGCCTCTAATTTGCCTCATGTATGTGTGCAGTCTCCACTTTAGTCTCCATTTGTGCATGTTATGTGAGCATCCCAAGAAACTGCCCTATGTGGAGGACCCCTTAGCCCCAATCAACCTATGGTTAATCCTGCCTATGACACCTGATTTTTAAAAAATCTGTATCTTCAGAGTGTGAATGTTTGCAGCTTGAACATAAACAGAAGAGCACACTTTTTTACAATTAATTTATCCATTTTGTTAAGTTGTATTCTGGTGACAATAAATTAGAGCAATCTATCCTTTGGTTGTGTATTAGTATGCGGAACTAGGCATATCTTTGACAGTAATGGATCTTAAATCATATTACAAAACAAAGTTGCCAACAAATATAGAGAAATAGCAAAATAAAGATAAAAACAGGCAAACAAAATATAATGCTTATTCAAAAGACATTATAGAAAGAGTTCTAAAACCAGACTCTTAAGCAATAGGTCCACTATATCCTTGCATTTGTGTAATATTACCATTCTCCTCTGGGGCTGGTATGAAGTGTTGATAAACAAAATGCTGACAGATACAAACTGTCAAGTTAAAATATTGATGAGTGTTGTGTTAATATTTGACTGATCCCACAACAAATTAACACAATTTCATACAAAATTCCACCTTGTACCAAATTCAATTTGGTACTGTATAATAAATGGTATAATTGTAATTCCCCCTGCCAAACCTAAGGCTGATATGTACACTATTTTTAAGTTATACAGTATGCCTTTAAAGCAAAGTCTCATTTTAAACCTCATAAAAGGGTTTTTATTTACTCACTCACTCACTCACACATACATACACACACACATACATACTAAACTACTTAAACACACACACACACTTTCCCTATGCTGCCGTTTTAAAGACCAGAAAATACTAAAGCAAAGACTTCAAATGCTCACAGCAGATTCTTATATATGCTTTGTCTAAAGTTACAAGATAAATGATTGTCTTCGTAACATTAGATGTAAAGAATACTTTCATGTCTATTCCATGACATCATACTGTAATGAACGTTAGACGAGGAACACCGCCTTGCCTTTTATATTGTTCTCTCTGACGTAATAACAATTGCTCAGAAGTCGTTATGCTGTGACTATATTAAAGCACACATTTTTCTCTAAATGACTTGATTGCTACAATTAAGTTTAATTCATAGACTTCTTGGAGATGCCAATATTACATTTATTGTTGCACAAAACATTTGCATGTTTAAGAAGTAACATTATATGCATGGGATATTTTCTTGACGACAAATGCAGTAGTCTAGGAGTCTCAGTCCAGGAATACACTTTGGGCACACAAACGTTCTGAAAATGAAGGAAAAAGTCTGCCAAACAGCCTCAGATGGTTAGCTGGAAGGAATGTTGCAAATGGAACAAAGAAATACAGAGGGACATTTCATGTGAAATTGGAATATATGTTAAATATATTTAACAGGGACCAATAAGGATATAGTACAAAAATTGTTTCCAAACCTCTTCTGGAGAGTCTTCATTCACAATATTTGGTAATAATAATTCAATTTGATTGCTTTTCTTAAGGCATCATTAAGATGTGCAGTGTCCACGGTATGCAGATTCACCTACGTACTGTATAGGGGGAAACCACAGGGAACCCTACCTTAACTTCTCTGCACCGTTCTTTCTTAAAAGCAAAATAAAATGAATCAATGACTCCCTTTCAGATGTATCTCTGATAACTTGTTTCTAATTTATAACTGGGTCACATTCTTTATGAATTGGGGCAGCAAATGAGGCTGCCAGATGGAAATTGCATAATGGCATGAGACGATGCTTTATGTATTATTTAAGCTAGAGAGAGGGGCCAGTAGGTAAAAAGACATAACAGTGTTTGTGTATATATGAACATGTTAAATAATCTGGAGGAGAAGGCATGGTTATAAAAAAAATGTCATAGGCTGTGTAACATTATTTATGACAAAAAATTTTTTTTCAATAAATAGCATTGTTTAATAAATACATGCATGTTTTGTGTGATAAGACACTTATTTGTCACTTGTCCAGGTAAAAATCAGGCCTTTGATATTTATGCTATAATACATTTAAATTGTATTATTTTCTCCTCATGGCATGTGCTAGGGGTAAAAAAGAAAAAACGTTTAATAGACAGTATATGTCAGTATATGTCTGAAAATGTGGGTGAAGATTTTATTCTGGTCATTTTTCCAGCTATTAATGACTAAAATACTTAGTATCCAGAAAGAAATGTACATTCCTGTGATATTACTTTGCCATGGCGGTAAGAGGGATTACCCTTGGCAGTCAGTACAAGTGTTTTGCAAATCTTTAACTTCCCACTTTTTGTAGCAGCATGCAACAATGTGGTTATAAAAATCATTAAAGTCTATTGAAGGAATTTGTTGGGTCAGTACATTTTGTCTGTTTCTGGTAGCAGGATATAATTTAATGTGGAGTTTGCATGGCATTATAGTTGATGGCCCAAATTTTGATTCATAGGTGTATAGACATTGGGTGTGTCTTGTTTAATGTACAGTATAGGCTTGGCATCTCTATTCATACTGATCCAGAATTCCTACTGTCACCATCTTCAATGTAATGGAGTCATAAAATGTTAAGATCCATCTATATTTTCTGTTCATGTATCAGAAAATGGGTGAAAAGGTGCACCCTTTAAAATAATTAAAAAAATCTTTATTTGTTTACTGCTGCATAATATTTATACATACAATCTGCAATGTTTGGTAATATCAATCATATTACAATCAACCCATTGTATTCTTACACTCAAATTGGTTAATATTATTTTATTATTTATTATTTATTATAATGAAGAACACTCACAAAGTATAACCAGAATTTCGACAGTGACATAACACAGAAATTTCTTTGAATTCGTAGGCAACATAATTACAATGTGCTTGGTTGTACGGTGTCAGTAGGCGACCTACGACACTTCTCCACCAATTTGGAGCTGTAGTTGTGTATAGTTTTATGGAATCATTTTATATTCAGGTGATCAGGCCCAAAATGAATGATAAATTAATAAAATGTTCTTATATCAATGCCTCATGACAATCCAAAAAGCTGTTGTTTAAGCTGTGTTTCAGTGAAGGACTGTTTATGGATTGGGGTTGTATAAATGTGGGAAACCGCTTTCAATTTAATAAATCACATTAAATTCTAGATAGAAACTGCGTAAAAGTGCAGATGTTGCCCATGGCAACCAATAAAATTGTTTCTCTCACGCTTCTATTACAAACTAGAGAATATCCGCTAGAATCTGATTGTTTGCTATGTGAACCATCTCAATATTTCCTTATCCTCAGCTTAGCAAATCCCAGCCTTAGGCCTGAATTTAGGAAGCGGTGAGACTGCAGTGAGATTGCAAAGTGGGGATGTTGCCCATAGCAAACAATCAAATTCAAGTTTAAATTTCATTTTACACACTGGAGAATGTAAGCTTCAATCTGATTGGGCAACATACCCACTTTTCAATCTCACTGCAATCTTTCCGCTTAGTAAATTTGATTCAACTTCCCATTTACAATGCACTGTATTAATGATTGTGTTTGTCCTTGAGAACTACCAGTTTTAATTCCAATCTAAATGAGAATGTTGAAATTGTGCCATTGGCATTGCACACAATGCCTTATGAGGGGTAAATGCCAAAGATGAGTGGGCATAAAAAATTACCAGAAAAAAAGATGTTAATTGAAAAGCACTTTGCACTTGTTTACAGTGACAAAGTCATACAAAAAGACCATGAAGAGCTTAATGTGCCGATAGTCAGATAAAAAGATTTGCTTGAATCAGGAATGTTGGCCTTTCACTGTGTGTTAAATATTAAGAACACATTGTCTATTTATTATTGATACCCTGTTATTTCTTTGTAGTTCAAGTATCTAAGGAAAATACAAAATAGATGATGATGCTTTTCATCTAATGAGTACATTTAGAACCTGTAGGAACAGTGTATACTTTCTTTGTCACACACTGTTTATTATTTATTAATATGCTGTTAGGTTTTGACAATATATTAAGCAAAAATACAAATTAAATCACTTTAGAATGAAAGTTTTTTCTTCTCTATGTTCTAAGCTATCATACCTGAGACATCACAGAGCCCAATAATATCTTCTGGTGAGGACTCTCTATCCTTCAGACATATTACACTATGCTCTCAAAAGAACTGACTGTTCTGGACAGGCAGGGTCTATGGAGGGATCACAACGGCTAAAGGAGCAGATGGTCACTTTTTTTTCACTATTGGACCATGTAGCTTTCATGCCCCTTGCATTCAAATTAGTTATATGGTGGAACCTAAACAATTATTTTAGTCACTCAAGATATGTAATAATACTGTCATGATAATGAATGGGGGATGATAATGAACAGTGGATGTTGCCTATAGCAACCAATTCGTTTTGGGTTTATATTCTCCAGTATGTAAAATGAAAGTGAGAGCTTGAATCGGATTGGTTGCTATGGGAACATCTCCAGCTTTCCAATCCAGCAGTTTAGTAAATTAAGAGTTACTTTCCACCACAGCTGAGTTCGGAGATTGGTGATCCATGTGCAGCAGATGCCCAGTACATCTAGTATAATAGAGCAGTGGTTCCATAGTAACACAATCTTTGGGACACGTTGATAATGATTGAGAGAGTTGCAAAGGTTTGAAAGTCTGTAAAAAAGAAGGATATCCCAGAGGATAAGGGTCTAGTTCCTAAATGTTGTAAGTGCCTAACTACATTTTGTGCCCATGAAATATTTGGGAATGTTTTGGTACTCCCTAGCAAATATATGTGCTAAGAATATTTGCATCTCTGCATTTACCTTCTTAGTTAAAACTGAAAAATTTGTGCTGTAGCCCTTGAAAGCTTTGTGCAAGAATGTCAATGCCAAGGTTTGGAAAATATTGAGGAGTCTTTGGAAAGTGCACATATTTACTTTATTAGCCTGTGAAATAAAAGAAATCAGAAGTAAAATCCAGGAATAGAATTCCATCATTGGGATTTTATTTATTAAATTTAAAAAAGGTTCCAATATCTAAATGTTTTAGCCAAAAGAATATGAAGTTATATATGATCTGTTCAGTCAAAAAAAGAGTCAGGCTGGTGTCAATAACAGTTTAATTTAAGTTTCAAAATGTAACCAATAAGTTTATATCACCAATGTGTGCCTATATTAGATTATACATATATGTGCTTTAAATTGAAAACTATGTAGTACCTCACAAGCCTCCAAAATCATTGGACCAGCATTCTCTGCAAACTATTAAATCAGGGTTTTCCGACTCTCTCTACGTCCTGGAGACTCCCAAATTTTTTTTGCAGTTCTTCCGGTATCCCCAGAGAGTTTACAAGTTTCCTGGGCTGAGGATGATTACATGTAAATCACTGCTTCAGCACCGATCATTATGATGATGTACGAGGTTTGAGGACAACAAGACTCACCCATCCACAGCAAAAAATAGTCTTTTGCCATTCAGGGGGTGGGGGCTTCTCTGATTCTTTTGTTGGCCAAATGGTAGACATACTGTAGTAGACCTGTAGATCTGCAGATGCACAGAAGATCTGTTCTTGCTCTTATCTTAGAAAAGTCTTAGCTTGCTTAGTAGCCATTCCATACTGTAATGCTTTAGTGTGAAGCAGGCCTTGTAATGCTTTAGTGTGCACCATTGACAAATGCTGATTGAGGTTCTAATGTTTACTTACTTGAATATAGACTGTTGTTTTTTCATTTCTTATATATAATGCTTAAAGGTGAGATCATAGAGGATGAGGAGTTGCCCATATGCCTCCCTAATTCCCCTCCATTACACGTTGCTCTTCATGTCTGAACACTGTCTCATATCTAACTCCCTATACACCTTCCCCTGAACATCTCCCATACTGTACTTCCGCTATTACACACCTTAGTACATGTGCCCTTTCCTTATCACATCTCAACCTGTACCTCTCCTCAATACATTTTACCCCTCTATTAACCTTTTCCCCCTTGAACCCCCTTCATTAAAACACCTCTTTTACTGTCCCCCTTACATTAAATCTCTTCCTCCTTGCCCCGTTCCTCCATTACACATCTTACTCCAGAGCCTAAATTTACTAAGCTGCTAGATTGGAAAAGTGAGGATGTTAGGCATAGCAACCAATCAGATTCAAGATCTCATCTCATATTACACACAGGAGAGCGCGAGCTTGAATCTGATTGGTTGTTATGGGCAACATCCCCGCAATCCAATCCCGCAATTTAGTAAATTTAGGCCCATGTCTCCACAACATTACACATCTCCCTTCCTGTACCACATTGTACCGCTCCCTCTTTGTCATATGTCCGTCCCTTTCCCTATTCTATTACACATCTACCTCCTTATAACGTATCTATTGTACATTACACATTACCTTTCTTACACAGACACCTCCATTACATATGTCAGATTTCTCTGTCACCTACATTACACATGAGCCACCTATGTTTTTTACCAAATACGTCCTCTGCTATCTCCTCCCTATCTTTTACCTTGTTTCTCATATGTGAAGCCTATGAACCAACATACTAATCTGAAAATATATATACTATTTACTAAACGGTGAGATTGCAGTGAGATTGGAAAGTGGGGATGTTGCCCATAGCAACCAATCAGATTCAAGCTCTCAGTTTAATTTTACACACTGGAAAATGTGAACTCGAATGTGACTGGTTGCTATGAGCAACATCCCCACTTTTCAATCTTACTGCAATCTCACTGCTTAGTAAATATACCCCAATGTGTTCAATGCAAATGGATGGCCTAAAAGTTATTTTTAAATCTATTTCAAATGTTAATGGGAAACAGAGAAAATGGACAGCTGCCACCTCACACTGTATTTAAATGAAGTGATGTGAACTAGAAACATTTCTAAATAAATGCTATAAAGCTATGATGACAACCCAATATTGTGCTGTTTGCACTGTTGTTTTCCATGTGTGCATATTATTTATTTTTTATTTAATCCTGACAAAACACAGCTTTTCAATGCGAGACAAACTAATATTTTTTAATATCTGTAAACACAAAGGGGTATATTTACTAAGCAGGGAGATTACAGTGAGATTGGAAAGTGGTGATGTTGCCCATAGCAACCAATCAGATTCAAGCTATAAGTTTCATTTTACACACTGGAGAATATGAACTCAAATCTCTTTGGTTGCTATGGGCAACATCCCCACTTTTCAATCTCACTGCAGTCTCACCGCTTAGTAAATATACCCCAAAGTCAGAAAATAATACGGTAACATTAAACATAATAATCAACAGAATGTAAAATATATTCCCATTAACATCATAAAGCTTAACTTTGGCTTTAGAAAACGTTCTAGTTTTACCAAATGTTATAAGTATGTAGAATGAAATCTGTATATATATTCAGTGGCAAACCATGGCGTTTAAACCTTTTATATTAGATTCAAGATTTGAGCACAAGCGTGGAAGTGTAAAGTTTGTTCCTCATTCTTTTTCTTGGCAGTAGATAGAAGAGAAAGCCAAAGCGTCTGTGATCTTTACGCACCTCAGTGCACATTATGCTTCAGAGCCTATCCAAATTACATTTGTGTAGATTGGCACATCAGTAGTCAAAATACTGGAATATAATCTAGCAAGGGTTATACTAAGGAAAAAATCTTCACACGACATGAGTTACATTTCCTTTCTCAAAAACTGCCAGTTACTTAGCAAGTAACTAATATTTTATGTAGAGTGCATGTAAAATGATGTGTCAAGATGAAAGGAAATGCCATTTTGTGTACAATTGTTTTAAATGCTGGCATCTACATAGGCATCTGTTCAAAGGAAAATTCCATTGGCTCAAATATAAGACAGATCGGCTCAGTCTAATGCACTAATGTGAACTTCATTTCCTCTTACCGTGTGTTTCTTCAATTCCTAGGATTGACACATATTATACATGATGCACAAATGTACAAACAGCAAAGACCAGGGATAGCTTAGTTAGAGGTAAGACATAAATTAAGGTGCACAGTAAACATACATTAACTCTTTACTAATTGGCCTGATTAATGTGCAGTGTATGGCAAAGACGGATTTTCCAAAATCAATGATATGACCGCTGAGATTCAGAGTACTATTCATACCTTCTAAGTGATTTCAGCGGGTCAGTCCCTAAGGGGACAAAACAGTTTTTTTTATATTTTTGTAGTGAATTGGGTGCGGTTTGGGCAGTCCGTGAGTGGGACTGGTCCATCCGTGTGCAAGGCTTGGCAGCCTATAGGAAAAGCTAGCTGGGGAGAGTGCTGCATGAGATGTGGACCAATTTGTCCCGAATGTTCGGAAGTATACTATTTGAATCAAGATCCAAACACAGTAGTCTGGAACTGGTCCATATTTATCAGATATCCATGCGTAGAGCTGGTAAAGCTATTTCTGTGCACCCGGCATAAGATGACAGTAAGGTTAAAGAGGAAAGTTACAACATAGAAATAAGCAAATCAGAACCTTGGTAAAACTTGGGTGTACTGCAGGGAGGAGAGAAATGTAAAATGTGCAAACACAATGAGATAAGATTTTCTAGCTCTACTCAACTCTAAATGATTTTAAATATTGTCTAAAAATAAATTTTCTCAGTGTTTTCGTAAAATAAGCAAAGTCAGATAATAATTTACCTCCATGCAAAATTATTTGGCATCCCTTAGGTGGAAACATGATTTGAGCAGTTACTTCTAACTCTGGAACGACCCCCGAGAATTTTGCCATTTGAGCATCATTTCTTAAAGGGATGCACTTTTAGCTGTCATAAAGGTAGAAAAGAAAGTGTCTAATCATGGAAACCTGCAATCCAATGTGTACTGATCAGACAGGCATCAATGATGATTGCATTAACTGTTACATTATCAGATCATTGCTTAAGTGTACCATGTGCGGAAACACATATTTTACAAAGGATAATGCACTGCAGGGAATTGTGCCCGTACTTAAAGACACTCCACTTAAGCATTATAAAACATCCCGTCTAAAACACAGAAGAAAATTCTGTAAATACAGCATGACAGGATCTGCTGTGAGTTTGGTCAGCCAAGATGAGAGTATAATGATATCGGACTAAATCCAGACCTCCACTATTGCTTTACTTGGAGTTCTGAAGCTGGATACCCCATTTTCCAGCAAGATGAGGTCACTTTGCACGTATGAGCTTAAAATTAGCAAGATTTTTGGACCACCCATCCACGTGAAATGGGGATGTCTTAAAAATCTGGATCTGGCATATGGGCATAAGCATACCTACCATATGACAGATTCCACCATTTTGCTTTCTCGATGTAAACTTCCCATCCTATTAGATAGACTTTAGATAGACTTTAGAAAGTCATAAAGTCTGCTGTGGAATTGATGAATTACAGGGGGGTTAAAATTAATGTTATTGGGCCCTTTGTATCATCTTACAAGGTATAACTAATGAGAACTCATTCACAATTGGTCTCCGAAAGAGACCGATCTTTTCAAGCTAAGAGAAAAGGAATTTCTCTGGGGTTTCTCCTCCTCCTGCTAGACACAAGAGACCATGTATTCTCCTCTAGTGGAATAGGGGGTTCCACTTATAAGTGGGTGTTTTTCTGGGCATAGTCCTAAAATCCTGCACCATCCTCTATTTTTACAGCACAGCCCTACACATCTAATAAATGGTAAACTGTTTCATTTAAAAATAAAACACACTCTGTATACACTACACCATACTGATTCATTTTTTAAAACTGACTAGCGGCATTCTTCTGCATCTGGCACAGCAGCGTCTGAATGTTTTACATTGATGGTCCCCTCCTCACGATGCCCCCCTCTCCTCATGATGCCACCCCCTCCCCTACCCACACAGTGGAGTGCCTGTCACTGCTCCAGTTACACTGTAGGATCGGGTAAGGTGTTCAGACAGCACTTTACTCGATCTTACATGGAGCACCAGCACCTGTAACAAACTGACTGCTCTCCGGAGGGAAGTGAAGAGATCACCCATTAACATTTGGGGAGAGTGCTTCGCCCCCTTGCCCCAATGAATGGGTCCTCTTAAAAAATCGAGCCTGGGTAGAAAACAGGGTTATGCCTGGGTCCGAGCAAATTTTGTCAGACCCACAGCAACCCCAAAGCAATATATTGATACAAAGTCCCATTCATTTCTGAGTACCAGCACATATTCACCAATCTGTGTGTTTGAAGCATTATAAACATTTAATGCTACTGCTGCTTTAATCAATAGGTGCTCACTGTGGTATTGGTGCTAAATTCAGCTATGTGTGGTTACATTTCTGTACATTTACCTACATAGTTTTATAGAATGTTGTCCTTTATTCTGTTACTTAGAAACAACTTTATAAGGACCCATTGGAATTTATAGATTTTCCATTCTTAGAAAGAGGAGTAATAAAGAAACCTTTAAAGTTTTCTTTCTATGGAATTTGAGGCTAAAAAGAGTTTGTGTTTACTGAATTTCCCGTTACTTATAAAAACCAATTCAGTGTCTGTTGAATTATACATTTGTCATTAATTTTATGTGAAACAGCTTTATTGCGCATAAAATTAGTTTTGTGAAATGGTTAATGGTAGCAGAACACAAGACCACTTATTATGTAGCCTTGTAACAATGTAAAGAACTTTAATGAAATGCTTATTATCAATCTTAGCTTGTACAAAGACGGTGAAAGGAATGCCTGGTGAGAACTTCAACACCTTTAATAGAAACAAGCAGGTTACTCGGTTTGTTTTAGTCTGACATCACCCGCTAATTAAATGTTGTTGTGAAGAATAAATATTCACACCGTCTATGTGTCATTTTTTTGCTTTCGGGCCAATAAAGCTTTTCATGGTGAAGGAAGCCTGCACATTGTAATAATGACATATGCATCTATATTGTGTCATTACAGAATGACGAACAGTTTCAGACTTTTTCTAAACAGATGTGTACAGCAGCAGCAGCGACCTACCAGCACATAATCACCAGTGTCTCCCAACAGATTATCCAGTAAATACTGTTCTCATTCTTTAAATTCTTCTTCCTTAAATCAATCCAAATAAATCTGAAGCTGTATTAAAAATTACATATATATTTTATGTTTTTCTGTCTTATTTTACAATGTCTAATCATGACAGGAACAACATCATTACTTTATCTATAGATTACTAAGATATAATATGTTGTATATATATATATATATATATATATATATATATATATATATATATATATATATATGTTATATTATATTGTATTTAAGCTGCTTTGAATCATTGTGGTACACTATGTTCTCTCCATTTCTCAACATTGCATATTTTGATCATGGGCACCACAGGATCAAATATCACCAGATATTCATGTGTGACTAATGATCAAAGTCAGACTGGTGAAACAGTCATTTTTTATTTATCACACATTGGAGCAGGGATCAGGAAAACACTATTATTATGATTATTATAACTTATTTATAAGGTGCTTCAATATGTCTACGGTGTTGTAAGGAGAAACATGAGAAGCAAAGTGTATGATACAACATAAAACCAACAAACATGGTATTATACACTGAGAAATGGGGTAAACAATGCAATACAAAGGTATAACGTAACACTAAGGCCTAAATTCGCTAAGTGGGGAGTTTGCAGGGGAATTGAAAAGTGGGGATGTTGCCCATAGCAACCAATCCTAAGTGAGGGGATAGGTAAAGGGAACAGCAGGTAAAGAGATAGAACGTAGAGATGGTATATGATTTATAGTGGCGTGTGTAAGGGTGGGTACAGCAAGTAGAAAGGGTGAGGAGATTACGGTGCAACTGAGAGGGATTTGGGGAGGATTTGAGGATGAAGGGCCCTCCTTATTTGAGCTTACAAGATAAAGTTAATAGTTAGACTAAGTAAAGACACAAGGAGGTAAGTATGAAAGGGGTAGAACTGAAGGGGTGTGACTAAAGGTATGGGCTGCAGGTGGACAGGTGGGTTTTGATGGAGAATTTGGGAAGTGTGCAGTGTAATCCATTGGGAGGTTACATGGTGGTAGTAAGCTGACCAAAGTGAGCAGTTAGAATATGTGAGGGAGAAGAGGTAGGAAGTTAGAAGGAAGATAGGCCGCATTGGTGGGTGTGAGGGGCATCAAAAAATACCTCCAATGGCCAATTATATTGAGGTGGAGTCAGCATTTTCAGTGGAGACAAGAATAGGGGACAAGAATTAGTGCACTACACATAGAACTAACTATGGATGGAATTCAGACCTGCTCACATGCTGGACTCTCTGTACACATATTCATTACCTCTCTCTCCCCCATAACTCGTATGAGCTTCTGGACACTTAAGTATCCTGAAGCCTACCTTATCTCTTACGCTCTGACCTGCTTCATATGAAGCAAATCAGTGCATAAAGTTGCGCAAGAAATCTGCGTAATGTGCAATGTGTAATTCATGGCCAACTCGCAAAACTCGATCTGGTCCTATGCCCCAAAAAGTTATTATTTTGGAGTTTGCTGACTGCCATGCCCATCAACTTTTTGTCATTTATAAATAACTTCAATATTGTTTTTAAACATTGTACTCATAGTGGTAAAGCTCTCTATCAAAAAAAGCTCCAACTGTTTGGGTATGCTCACTAAGTAGTACCTTAAATATGAACCATTTATCTTAAAAGTTAATTGTCAATTATCACATCATGATGACATTATACCGTATACATACGCAACTTCACGTATGCACTGCTAATACAGTGTACCTTGAATTCTATTGTTTTACTGCCATCTAATGGTGAGTGATGCACAAATAGGGACTGAAAAAGCAAGAACTTCACTGTATGTGCCTCTTTGCTTCTGCTACTTTGCAACATTGTGGGGTCAGCAGCTAAATGTACTCTATTTCAGACATTTGCTCTTAACTGTGAAACATCTTCATGCGAATTGAGCAAGTTAAAAAGAAGACCATATTTATTGCATGCAAACAGTGATGGCTAATTTATACAAGGATAAGTTTAATACTAATATATATATATATATATATATATATATATATATATATATATTTATAGTAGTATTAAGCATATCCTTGTATAAATTCAGTTCAGGGTTGTACACTGAAACCCAGGATTACCTGCATCCAGCTATTATCAGAGAACTTGACATTTGGATGTAGAGAGTCTGTTTTATTTATTGCCCAAATTATGTATGACTAAAACCATTAATCTTTTGTCTGTATGGAAACATTATTGTGATAGATAAACAGCTTTTGATCCTACTCTTCATGTTCAGAGTTCTCCCTCGGGAATGATAGTAATGGTTAATGAATTATGGCCATAATTGTTAATAATAATGTATACATTTTATTAAAAAGCATATGTTTGACTATTCCTAACTTTCTTAAAAGGACAGTTACTCTTTCAGTATTTATATCAATTTCTAAAGTACATTTGAATACATGAAGATAGAGGGGGAAATTTACTAAAGGTCGAGTTTTCCAGTCTGAATTTCTCGCACAGACTCGCCTATCTGGCGTGGCGAGTTTTTGCAGTCAGTTTGAATATTTACTAAAGGTC
>JABWIB010005732.1:14417-30917 GCA_016617825.1 Platyplectrum ornatum
GATTGTTTTTATGATTATTATGGATTTTTAATCACATTTTATTTGTTTATGTTTTTCTGAGGGACTTATGGAATTAAAGAGATATTGGAACAAAAGGGCTGCAACGTGTTATTGAAGTTTGCCTTCGAGACATTAAAAGCAGGATTTTGTATTTTCTAAGAGACTCATAAGACAGTTTTATCCTTCCCTAAGCGCCCATTCTAATGTGTCTTTTTCTCTATAACACATTCTTCTCTGAGACTTAAGTAAAATGACACTTTTCATAGAGGGACTGGGTTTTGATTACAAGTGGGTATATTACAATGTACAGTATAGGCATACGTGCTTTCTATGTTTCTGTCCAGACTTCTGCATGACTGCCACTATATCCCCTAACTATCAGAAGCATAACTATGAAAAGGGAGTGCTTAATGAAAATATCACATGGATGTGTAGACAGTGTAGGTGGCAGTTTTCTATCTACATGCAGAAGAATTCACCATGGATTTGCCCAGGTGTAACTTTCCATTACATTTCCTGTTATTTTAAAACACTGAATCTGGTTTTATGTGAGGATACTACAGATCCATACTGGTGTCACAGATGCGCAGTCACAAGAAGCAACACTTTTGTAAAGTTCTCTTTTATTTTTTTTATTCCATCTGCAGGATGTCAGTAAGAGGCAGTCTGTACCCATGGCCATTCATTTACCCCCTGAGCTCCTTGACAAACTACAGATGAATAGTCCAGAAGATTACCATAAACCATTAACTCGGATATCAAGAAGAGCATCATTGGTCAGTAGGCACAAAGTTGATTCATTGTTCAAAAATTGTTTTTAATTGAATGTTGTTTTGACAAATTGGTTTATAAATAATTAAATGCAAAAAGGTGACTTTTTAAATTTCCATTTTTTTGTGTTTAGGAATAGTTTTTTTTATATAATCTATGAGCCAGATTAAAAATAGGATCCAGATATTTTGATGAGCAATTTACTGTGCATATGGAGAGTTCATAAAAAAGTGTTTTAAAAATTGTCTTCACAAAAAAAAATTATTGCAGACCCAAAGACAAAATGGGTGCAAAATATCAAAACTGGTACTATAAAGTCTTTATAAAGTCTATAATTTGTTACTTATTAGACTTTACCCTTTGAAAACTTTCCCTCTGCTAACTGGTTGAATACCTCCTGTACTCTCCAACAATAAATATCAAATATGTATCAATGCAAATATTGTACATGTACACAGAAACCTTCACAGACATTTTAATGTGCAATGTACTCTTCTACTAAATCAGACAAGCACGTTTTGTAACCTGTTTGTTTCTTGCAGTCAGATATTGGGTTTGGAAAACAAGAAACCTATATAAAGTTGGACAAACTAGGAGAGGTAAGAGGAGATTCATTATTCTATTCTTGGATGGATTCATGGACATTATTTACTACACCTGCATTTTATTTTACTAATATGTGGTTCTGAGCCATAGCCCTGCATTGTGAAGGAGGAGCAACCAGGTAGTAAACAGGACAAAGAAGGTCATAAAGTCAACAAAATGGCCTACTACACATTTATCTAATCAACTTCACTGTTGTTAACACCTATACTATTGTATTATCAACACTATGTTCAGTATTACAATACACCACTAATTACACAGTGCATGTAATTAGAGGAGAAAGACAAATAAAGTGGAGGTAGCAGACAGTACCCGAGAGCAAGGCACAGAAAAAGAAACGGAGTAGAGGTGTGGACAGAATGACAGAATTAGAGAGCAAGCCTCAGAGACTGAGCGGAGGATGAGAGTGCAGTTGAAGTGAGGAAATTATAAGGAACGTTAATTTTATTTATGATGGAATTATTAGATGGTACCATGCTGTAAATATCAATGCGCTCTTTAAACCAAATATCTTCCCACCATTGTTAGGTGGATGTTTCCCTTCCCTCTATAATCCCAATTTCCCATATATAATAATTACAGTGTGTTGTCTCTAACAGAATAGAACAGCGCAATCACTGTCTGCAAATTTTGTTACAGGGAACATATGCCACTGTGTTCAAGGGACGCAGCAAATTAACAGAGAACCTAGTGGCACTAAAAGAAATAAGACTGGAACATGAAGAGGGGGCACCATGTACAGCCATCAGAGAAGGTACAAAAGTTGGACAGGCAGTAAATTACTGGCAACCACCCAAGGAGGTCAGACATTTCATTACTTTTTGGAACGTAAACATGCCACTATGGTAAACACACAATATTTCAAGGATAAATTATTTTGAAGATCAGATCAAAGATTATAGTGCTTGCGATAGGACAGGTAAAATATATTGTCTTACATTCGATTAAAAAATTAGAAATGTCAAGTGAGACAAACGACACCTTTTTATTTTGTACTTTTTTGTAAAAGTTTTATATATATACAGAGATCACAAGAAGATATAGCAATAATTGGGATGAAAACATAGATAGGAACTGTAGGCATAAACAAACCAGAAAGCACAATGTAAAATGTTTGGTAGACAGCAGCCTAGGCCTAAAAAGACAAAGGGGTCACAGGAGCAAGCCTAAACTGCAAAGCACTGGAAAAGCTAAGTCTCTTGGTAGTCTCTCCAAGTTAGACCCATATGGTCCAAAATTGCAGTATGAATGCAAGCAAAACCAAGAGAGGTCAAAGAAAAAGAGAAGAAAAGAAAATGTAAAGATAAGGAGGCAAGAGGGGCGGCTTCCATATTTTGTACTTTTTATTGTATTATATTTGGAAGAGGGCATTACTTGTTATTAGGGCATCATCTTTTTAAATATGAGAACACAGAATTATATGAAATAGATAATATTAGTAATATCTACATAGGATACAATATGTTGGTGAAAACATTAACCATACATTACTTGTTTGTGATTTTTTTAGCGTCCCTTCTGAAGAATCTGAAGCATGCAAATATTGTAACTCTCCATGACATTATCCATACAGGGCAATCTCTAACCTTAGTATTTGAGTACTTGGTAAGTTACCCATACCTGTTTTTCTGACATAATGTTGATAAATAACATAAATATATGGGGGAATATTTTCTACCCAATATATGGCCATAAGATATGATTATTAAATATATAGCTTTTTCTTGTATTAAGCTAGGCACACACGGTAAAATAAATTGTTCCAATCGAAAGATTTTTTCAAGAGTGGGTTAAAACATGTTGAATTGCAGGGGAGGCAAATTTCATTAGTTGCAATTAGTATTACAGGTGACAGATGATGTTTCCTAGCACAAGTCTAATAACAGTGTAACAGTAACGCTGGTCAGTATATGTGTGCAAAATGCAACACTAAAGTATTCTCCCTGCATGCAAACACTCACATTCATTTTACCTCCCCTGCAATTTAAGATGGTTTGGCCCACTCTTGAAAAAATCTTTAGATTGGAACAATTTATCTTACCGTGTGTGCCTAGCTTTACACACATGTGGGAGAACACCTAAATGCTGCTTTAAATAGCCATGCAGCAAAGTTGTATATTTTATTCCATATTAGTCAGGAGTGACTTATGTTTAGTTAGAGTCAGGCATGCAAGGTTTTTATTTTGAAGTTTTGTTTTATTTTGTTGCTGAATAAAACTAATATACTAGCTGTAGTACCCAGCCAGGATTTTAAGAATGTAAGACCTCACAATGGATGTAAAACAAATAAAACTGTTGCACCACAATGGAAGTACAGCAAAAATTGCATACCTCCCGTCTCCCAATTGCAGCAGGACAGTCCCGTTTCTTGACTAAATTTTAGCCAAAAATCATTGATAAGGGGTGGGGCTTGGGTGGACCAACAATGGTCGGTGATTGGGTGGAGTCAGGTTTGGACTCGGTATGGCAGAGTGTGTGACTTACGTTGGCTGAAAACATGCTGAAAAGGGAGGGGCATGGACACCCCGTAAATGTGCACAACTTGGCTGGGATTTGGGTGGAGTCGGGGTTGTACTTATGCAGGGATTGTGTGTCCTGTTTTCGGGGACAACAATATTAGGAGGTATGAAAATGTGGTTTTTAATTAACTAGAAATTAACAGTAATTAATACACTATGATGTAATATTTCATGAGCTTTTAAACTGTGGATTTATATAGAAAGACAGAAGGACAGAAAGACAAATTTTTGCTTTTATATTGTAGATATGACATACTTCAGAACTAATAAAATCATTGTAAACTTTTGTGCTTAATACTACTGAAAAAAATCCTGTGACTTTTATATTTAACCTGGGAAAAATGCAGGGTTCAAACCCAGGTCTGAACCTGGGTTCTTGGTGGAAAAGAGGTATCACATAGTTAAGGCAAGCAAAGTACTTTGACGAATGATGAACCATGATGAACTGCAGTCATAGTCAATGCAAAGCTGAATTACTGGGCCAGACTCCAAAAAATTAAACAAGTCTCACAAATTCGGATGGATCTCATATGGATGATCAAATTGTATAACAGTGTTCATTACAAACATACTTTACAGTCTATAGTTTAGTGTGGAGCCATACAATTTGCATTATAGATAACTTTTGTTAGTGAAAATGTTTATTTTCTCTTATTCTCTTTATAGGATAGTGACCTTAAACAGTACCTGGATAACTGTGGAAATCTTATGTGCATGCACAATGTCAAGGTGAGAGGAAATCAACTTAATAGTTAGTTTGTATTGAGAAACAAATGTTAAATACACACACAGCGTGCTTACCCGTAACAAGTTTCTTTTACTTTGCAGGTGTTTGGATGCACAAACATAGTTTATATTGGTCATTTACATAATATATAATGGTTTTTTGAGAGCACAACATTATAGTGAATTAAATATTTTTGAAAATTGTATAGAAAATAGTTGCTTTTAAAGACTATTGAGTTTAATGGGAATATTTGGTCTAGATATCACACTAATGCATATCTGTTATTAATGAACATTTATGAAACAGTGCAGACATATAACATGTTGCCATTCGATTTCCAGTATTGGAGCATTGATAACACAGTAATAAAAAAAATGATCTTACCCAGACTATAAAAAGCACCAAAACACACAAAATCTCCTCATATGTATATTAATGCACATTACAGAATCTAATGTATTGTGTCACATAACAGATTTCTTTGTCCCTGCAGATTTTTATGTTTCAGCTGCTTCGAGGCCTATCTTATTGTCATCGATTGAAGATCCTGCATAGGGACCTCAAACCCCAGAATCTATTAATTAATGAAAAGGGAGAGCTGAAGCTAGCAGATTTTGGTGTGTAAAGACGGAAATTGTATAAAAATGACATGTATCTCTTGCAGAACGCTGACAGCCATATTTGTGTTTGTGTTCTGTTAATCCAGAGAAGAATAACAGCATTATTAATGTCCGTTTCTAAAAACTATGGCTAACGTTATGCCTAAAGCTGGCAATACACTATAAGATAAATTGTTCCAATCTAGAGATTTTTTCAAGAGTGGGTAAAACCATGTTGAATTGCAGGGGAGGTAAAATCAATGTCAGTGATTGCATGCAGGGAGAATACTTTATTGTTGCATTTTGCACACAGATACTGACCAGCGTTACTGTTACACTGTTATTAGACTTGTGCTAGGAAACATCATCTCTCACCTGTAATACTGATTAATTCAATTTACCTCCCCTGCAATTTAACATGGTTTTGCCCACTCTTGAAAAAATCTTTAGATTGGAACAATTTATCTTATAGTGTATGGCCAGCTTAAGTTTTTAAAACTTTATTAATTGTTATCAAAATAAATATATTAATAAAACATAAATATGTAAAGTGTGTAAACTAATGGNGCCCATATACCTTTCTTAATTAATTATTTAAATAACTAATGACTTTAATAATTTTTTTATTCATTGGGGTATAACAATTATTTTGTGTATTGCATACAAACAGGTCTCGCTAGAGCCAAGTCTGTACCTACTAAAACTTACTCCAATGAAGTGGTGACATTATGGTACCGGCCACCAGATGTCCTGCTTGGATCTACTGAATATAGCACTCCAATAGACATGTGGTGAGTAAAAGAAGCATAGAAATTGACGGCAGATAAGAGCCACATGGCCCATCCAGACTGCCCAGTTTTGTCCAGTCATTAACAGAAATAACAGTAATTTTAGGAACTATGCAACTAACTATTACATTTTACCTTTCTGATTTTCTGGCTGATTATTACCAAGACCATAATGTAAAGCTATACAATATACAATTGCTGATGGGTTTTTAACAGCATGGGTATGTGAAACACTAGAGTGGGTATCTGACAGATAGAAAGAAACAAACAAAAAACACACTTTTTTGAGAGCCCTTGTTTATTATTTACACATATCCAAAGTTCTTCTTACTTTTGACCTACCAGACTTGGCACAGTAAGCAGTGAACCTATGAAAGTTAATTGCCATTCCGAGATATAGGCCCTTATACGAACTCTGCAGCTGCAGGGAGACAATAATATTTTTAAGCCTAATGTTTAAAAACATTATTGACTGCCTGGAGCAAGGGATTTATCAACATAGCCCAGTGGTTCCTAAACTGTGTGCCGTGGCTCCCTGGGGTGCCGCGACACTCTCATTGGGGTGCCGCAGAATGATCTTCCCGATGTGGTGGGATGTTGCTAGTGTTACTTAGAAGCACAATTTTACGTCTTGTATAGGAGCAACACAAGATTATATATCAATGTGAATTATTTCTGTCTTTACGTAAATTGTTATTACACGGTTTTTAATCAAAAACTTAAAAAACTGGAAATTATTTTGTATTAGGNGTGCCTTGAGAAATTATGGAGACCCTAAGGGTGCCTTGACTGAAAAAGTTTGGGAACCACTGAGATAGCCCCTAGTATGGACTAAGTACAGCAGATGCTCCATTGCTATTTCTTCTGGTTTGGATTAGTGTATATTGTGTCAAGCTGACCACACACTAGATGATTATTGGTCCAATTCCAGAATTATCACGGAATTGGGCTAAAAATTGTCCTAGTGTCTGGCTTTAATTAATTTTAGAACGGCAAGTAAATGTTAGGGCACGATTATCTGATCCTTCTGAATTCCTGATTGATCGTGTCCTAGCATTAATCTTTTAATCAGTATATTATGTTCTGCAACGCCCAGTGCTGCAAAACACAAGACGGTGAATATATAGTTGTAGTGACTGCCCAGCTTAAGGTATGGTATACCCCTGTATACATCACCCCCACATTAGGGCTCACAATTAGTATACCATACTGTCACGTAACTGAAAATTATAGAGATAGAGATATAGATAGATAGATATATCCTTATATATATAGAATAATAATACCGTCAGTGCCAAGAAAATGAAATTACACAGGCACCTACAATTCCTTGTGAGTGTATATGATAGAGACATGTATGTCATTTGTGAAGAAGGGTAGGATAACTGAGTATCATATGTAATGTGGGGATATTTATACAGGAAGTATAAACTGTGAGGCAGAGTGATAACAGTTTGGATGTAAAATGTTATGTTATATTACTGTGGGTTATTGGGATATGCATTTCAAAGGGGGGAGACAGGTCACCAAAATAATTAGTTACAGTCTTTCATATACTTATAATTGTATAGCATGTACTCAGCTTGCCTGTCAATAGTTATACAAATTTGTTTCTGACCTTATAGATATTATTGTAAGAGTAATGAAAAATTCTGAATGAAAATCATGAGTACAAGTATATTGTATAAATGTATTTATAAGTGTATATTTACATATAGGGGTGTTGGCTGCATCTTGTATGAAATGTCTACCGGACGACCCATGTTTCCTGGCTCTACAGTAAAGGAAGAATTACATTTAATCTTTAGGCTTCTTGGTAAGTGTGCATTCTTTGTCATGATGTTTCCTTTCCACAGGGTGGAGATAAAGGACTGTAAAAATGCATGTCAGAAAATACATGCAGACATATTTGAAAAGAACTGTTCTTTTTGCTTTCATAGCACTATATTTTGGAATATTTTGGTTTTTCTTATCAGGAACACCCACAGAGGATACGTGGCCTGGAATATCTTCTAATAAAGAGTTTAAGGCATATGGCTTTCCACAGTATCGTTCACAACCATTGAAAAGCCACACCCCAAGGTATCATTCATGGAGCTAACTAAATTATAGTCATGACAGGTACACTGCAGGAGTACATACATAGCCACAGTAAACATTTTGTTTATTTATGAGTGTAGTTTGGTAGCCTTTGGTTTATTATTTTACTGAATAAAATAAATTTGGCATCCAAGTAAAAAAAAATGCAAGGACATATTGCTAAAAGGCCATAGATTTTTGTGAATTATGCCTAATTCTACTTTTTTTATATCTGTTTTCAGGTTGGATTCTGAGGGCATTGATTTACTAAACAGTCTTTTGTTGGTAAGTAAATTGTGTAATATAAAATATAAGGATGCCACTGTATTTTTTTATTTTTCCAAAAACTAGTAGTCACTATCTATATACATAACATAAATGTTGTACCTAAAAATAAGATAAAATAACCAAATGCTTTAATGAGTAATAGCCCATGCTTAATAATAATTGCCAATAATTAAAGTAAGCCTTATAATGAACCAACTGAGAGAAATCAAAGGAATGGCATTATTCTATACTAGAAACTTGGAGCATTTCTATTCTATAAAATATTTTTTGTAGACAGCATCACTTTGGTCAATTAATTTGTAGTGAGCAAAGCTTGTATGAATAAATGAATGAATAAATACATACATTTATAATCGTATAAATAAAACTGCATTTGTTATTGCTGGTATAAATAATACAGGGTTGATGATATTGTACTTCTCCCTGCTGGGAGACACAAAAAGATGACAGTATGGGGTTGAGGCAAGGACGTGATTACTGAAAATCACAACCAAAGTCCCATCCTGTACATAAAAACTCTCTATTGATAAGGTTGCTAAGGATGGGTAGAAGTGATAACCAAATGTAGACAATCCAACCCTTGCAGACAAATGCTGTGCCCTCCTTCTTCTGGCTTCCGCATATTACTGTACACTTCAGTCTAACTAAAGAGCAATTTTATAGTAGTCTGAATAGGATGCCCCGGTGCTAGAAAATCCATGTTTTGGATCCAGCCCATGATGTTTATATGAATGGTGATCATCTGGTTCATTTTTAAACATTTCATTGGTTTACACATATAAAACCTTCTACAACCTTGCAAGTTACTTTTCAGTGCAATCAGTGCTACAAATTTAACAGTAGATACATATATACTGATAGAATATCAATTACTATTATGAACATCTTATAACCATTAGAGCAATACAGGAGGATAAACAACTATTTGTTCTTTATACATCAGGGCTGGAAGTGGGGGTGTATACCAGGGTGTGTCATATCGTCAAGTCTTCCAGTGGCTTATAGAAATACTATAAATCTCCATTATGTTTATTATTTTCTTTGTTTCCATACTTCTAAATGTCCATCCCACCACAAAGTAAACAAAAGCTATATTGCAATGCAGATTGTATTATCAAAACTAGTTTGCTAGATATTATGCTGCAATATTACATACAGGTAAGGGGGTCAAAATTATTATTAATTACCCCAAATAACTAAGCATGGAAAAACAAATAAACAGAAAAATATAATATTTAGTATATCCTCTAAAATTTGTGAGTACTAACAACTAGGATACCCAAAAAAGTGTCAATAACACATATTAGACACTATGGGCTGGATTCAGCTTTTCACTCTCATGACTTACACTCATGAGTTACACTCTCATGGGCAAAACCATGATGAATTGCAGGGGGGTAAAATGAATGTCAGTGTTTGCATGCAGGGAGAATACTTTATTGTTGCATGTTGCACACAAATACTGACCAGAGTTACTGTTACACTGTTATTAGACTAGGAAACATCAGCTGTCACTTGTTATGCTGATTGCAACTAATTAAATTTACCCCCCCTGCAATTCAACATGGTTTTGCCCATGAGAGTGTAACTCGTGTGTAAGTCATGAGAGTGAAAAGCTGAATCTGTCCCTATGACCTAAATTTACTAAGCAGGGAAATTGAAAAGTGAGAATGTTGCCCATAGCAATCAATCAGATCCAAACTCTCATTCTTCAGTATGTAAAATGAAACTGAATACTTGAATCAGAACGGTTGCTATGGTCAACATCCCCACTTTTCAATCTCCCTGCTTAGTAAATTTATACTTCAAAATAACATATCAGAATATTCTGCATAACAGTCATGGCATCTGGCCCAACCCTTGTGTTAGGTGACTTTTTTTTAGTATAACCAAAGGAAAGGAGAAGATGCCCTTTTAAGACACCTTCCACAAAACTTTAACTACCGGACACTCCTGTAATAGAGCAGTATGAGCAGTTTACAGCGCAGGGCAGTCACTGGTTGTCTACCTATAACTTTAGGGTATAGATAGCTACTTATAGTACATTTAGTATCGGAGATGAAAATGACATCTCATGGAACCATTTTCATCTTAGTGGAAAATTGTCAACTGAGTGTAAAATTTGTGACCCTTCATAATCTAGTAGTTTATTACGCACAGGAGGATTGACTTCTGAAATATTATACATTTTGGTTTTAAACATTAGATTAGATTCAGGCTCCCACATTTAACACAATTTAGGTATGCTGCATGTACAAAGCATTTCCTACAAGATCTATGTATAACAAGTGTTTCCAAAAATCTGCATGCCTAAACCCAGCACGGGGCTAGTATAGGCATGCAAATAATTAGGGGTGGGTGGCATTATTGACTTCTGTGCGGATATGCATGAGTAAGGAGGCAGATAAGCATGGATCACATAAAGTAGAGTCCACACTGGAGAGGGGCATGACATGAGGGTTCACTTCTCACTTCTGTGTGCGGACAGGGGTATGGATTCAGTCCAAACTTTTTATATCATAACATATCTATATTTATATAATAGTTTATTGATGCATAACTGTCTACTTAATGTTTCTAAGTACCAAAGACTTAAAGAAATATCAAGTAACATAGGTTTATCTTTCAGTATGAGGACAAGAAACGGATATCTGCAGAGGCAGGTCTCAGACACCCCTACTTCAGATCTCTTGGAGACAGAGTAATTACTCTGCCAGACAGTAAGTAATTATGTGTTTCATAACATAAAGTAATCATATGGATTACCAACATATTATTCTATTACATCTTACATCTCTGTAGATGTGCCTGTAAGGGCCAATGTTTCCTCATCCATCCTTCTTTCTGTAGATACCTCAATCTTCACTTTGAAGGACATCCAACTTCAGAAAGACCCTGGCCACCGAGGCTCCATCTTCCACCAAACAGGTAAAGTGAAGCAATTTCCTAGAACTTATGTTTCAACTTATACAGGATGCAGAGTGTTACTAGAAAATGTATAGCAATGTATAGAAGTGCCGTTGAACAGTAGTAAATACATGTTACTGCCCATTAATCAACAAGCAATATGTTAATAGCAATGTGTACTGTAAAAAAATAATAATAATTTGCATGTGTACATTTTACTTTTGACCATTTCTTCTTTTATATTTAACAGGTCGTGGAAAGACCAGACGACAGAGTATATTTTAAATAGACCATTAAACAATGGATGACCTCTATTCTCCACTGCCAGAAATTCTTGCAGTAATCAATAGCTTTGAGTATTAACACTAAATTACTTGTCTGCAGTGAGCCATGTGCCAAACGTACTGTTATATGGGTATCAATGCTAGGTATAGGGACCAAGGTTAAGTAAAATATGATGCATTGCTAGCCATTCAGCACTTTATTATCACCCCTGTTATACATAAGATTTTTTTCCAAAAATACTAGCTCCCTGTATGTGATTACTTTGCTTCTATTAATAGACATGTTTAACAGGGTCATAACATAGTTATATGAATGAATCATTTGTTATAACATTGGCTATGTTGTAACTACAGTATCTATTTCAGACTCTGTTCTGTTTGTAGGAACCTTGCTTGTAGTAGATAGCTTTCGTTATATTGGCCAAATCACCTACTCTTTCTAAATTTTCACACCTTGAGCAGACAGACAATGAAAGGGGAGATGGCATGTTACAAAATGGGATAATGGGAAGTTCTAGACACCCCTAATCTAAACAAACATTCAATGGCAAGGTGAAATGCTGCTCTGTGGGTTTNGCCAACAAAGTGGACTCTTAATCCATATCTTTCATTTTTATAGTCCTGAGTTAAGCAATATTTAATTTTTGCTGCTGATAGCCAGAGTTAAAAACTGACAACTTATGGAAATAGTTGTAACTTTATAACCATCATCATAATCATCTTTATCAGGGGTTCTAAACCAAGGCCCTCAAGTACTGCTCCGTGTATGTATTCCAAGTTTCCACATGTTCACAGATGATCTACTAAGTACCATCTGTGGATGTGTTCATATGTCAGTAATGAACATACTTGTGTTTCATGCATTGTCAATGGGTCCAAGACGAGCGGTTTGAGAAACCTGATCTATAGAATAGTTAGCTTTTCATATTCTTGAGGTTGTTTTGGTAAATATATTGACCCTTATCAGCAAGAGGAAAAGAAAGGGTCTATGTAGCAGATCCAGAATGCGCATACAGAGCAAGTTGTATCCTGAGGTGTGTATTTGTAAAGGAACACACACCTCAGGAGAGAACGTTGATAAAAAAAAAAAAAGACAGACTNTTCCCCTGCAATCGGAACCATATGTGCAGAGTCTGTGGCTTCTACAGCAGAAGTTTTATATGTATTTAAATTAGTTTTGAAATTATTATATTTGCAGCATTTAAAAACCCATTTAAATGCATTTTTTTGCAATGCCAGACTATAGTAGTGGTATATTGCTACTACTATCCTAGCATTGAAAATAAGAAAATATTGTAGTATTTTTATCTGAGAGCATCATTTAATACATATAATTTATTATAAATAACATAGATTTACTTTTCTAACTTATAATAGAAAATGCTCCTATGACATACACTGTCCCTGAGATGGTGTAAGTATATGGCGGATGTTTACACTGCTACTGCAACTATTTAAATAAGAAACATTCCCCTTTTCTCATTCCCAAAATGTATTTGAATGCATTTGCTTTAAAATATAACCTCTGACTTAAACCAGTTACCATGCACATTAAAGAAGCAAATCCATCTAAGCAAACTAAAAAATAGGGGGTTCTGGAGGATTTATTCTACATGACATTGTGCCATAGGCTATGGAAACATTGCATATGACTGACACACGCACACACACTTACTTTGATGTAGATTTACCAAGTGGTTATCCTTGTAAGTGGGAATTTGAGCTCTATACGTTTTATTAGTTTAGTGATATAAGGAGCATTTAAAGGACCATAATAACAGAAATCAAAGCTCTAATGTAAACAGATTTGACGGGCCAGTTTGTACAGGTTTATGCAACTTTTGTTTAAATTATTATTAACCCAAAACATTAGTTCAATCTAAAAGATAATTTATTCTGCTACGTGCAGACTTGAAATGCATGAAAAATAAATACTTTTTGTTTTTTCAAATCTTCTCTCGATAGTGGTCAGCTGCTAAAAGTAAAATATACTATGCTGTTTAATATGGTTTGTCTTTTTTTAGGTTCAAAATATATTTCAATTAAAATANTATTGGACAGATATAGTGCTAGAATTTTTCAAACATCGATAAAACGTCACTAAAGTGCTTGGGGTTGATTAATCTATCTTTTGGTTCTCCAAACAATATTGAACCCCAGCTAACATTTTTTTTTGTAGTGCCTGGGGTTAAATAGAATGTACACTCTCCATTCGATGTTTTGTCATGAAGATTGTAATTCTGAGGGTTTTTGAATTTAGATTTTAACTACAAACTTTTATAGATGTTTGCTTTCTTATCATAAACACTAGAATCCATTCCCAATAATAACTATTTTTATTTACGAGAACATGTTTATGTCATGTTTATACTGTCTTACCAGTTGCAATGTCGCAGATATAATTTAGGAAAACATACATTTACAGGAGTTTTGCCCTACAGGGTCTGAGAGACATAAAGCAATACGGTTTCATTTTAGAGGTACACATTTCCCTTTCCATTTGGTGTTCATGGTACAGGCTTCTTCATATAGCAATTTTTATACTTCCTATTTGAGTGCACTTTCTGGAAGCACTAGTGTCTTTTAACTATGCTGAGCAAACCTATTTTAAAACGGGTGATGTGCTTTAGTGTGTTTAATTCTGTTCATGCATTTCACCAAATATGGATTTTAGTAGCATAAAACAGATATGTAGAGTATGATATGTTCTGCTGTTTGTACTAGTGGTGAATGCATATTACTCTACTGGTGGGACTAATTCACCACATAGGTTTTCTTAAAATCAACAGTCTGGATACAGATGCCCATTGCCCACAAGTAGTCAGGTATGTACTATAAGTGGGATATTCAAGGCAGTAATCTTTGGCCTTAAGGGTTACTTCTGTGTCTACAGAGATATTTGATTTCCTCTTAAAAGTAATAGTACATATATTTGTTTATTTTTAGTTTTTGGTTTTTAACATGAAATGTTTTATATCAGTGAAGATAAAGGTAGGCCCTCAGAATTTCTGTTATGCATTTCCTAATTTGTGCCTGACAGGGAGCAATGCTCCTTAGTGTGATGTGTACAATATTTATCACATCTAAGCAGCAAGTCTGATTGTGTGTGTGTTTTTCTGTATAATGTGTGTGCATATGTCTGTATATGTGTCATCTGTTTATACTCATATACATACAACAATGAAATTGATTTAAAATGTTGAACTGTGCTGTTGCTGAATTTTAATGAAAAAAAGATGTAATTATAATTATTATATTAAAAATGATTAAAAATGAATGAAACACTGTAAAAACAACTTACAAATGTAAAAACTTTACAAATAATTATTCAAGTTGCAGAGTTTTAGTGTGTTCATTATCTCAGAAAAGCAAAAGCAACTGGAGTTTCAGTCATAAAGTCATAGGACTGTACTGTATTTCGTTATACTTTCTTTACTTTTCTATTGCAGATGAAATTAATTTCCCATTGCATAACTACACCAATGCATTTTCTGAGACCGAAACAATGGCTGTAATTTTTTTGCTTTTCTGTAAATCTAGAAAAAGCTAAAAATTAAATAAATAGACCTATTGCAGTAGTATAGCAAACAAGATTGACTTTCATTCCAGTTTCTTCATGTAGAAATAAGGCAATGTTTAATTGCCACGTGTTTCCATGTGGACTATAATTGAGGCAAATCATTAATTAATGTATTTGTGTTTCAATACATTTTGCCTTGTATGCTAGGATTATTTTCAACAATATGTATATTTATATAATAGTGGCTAGTGGTCTCCAGATTTCATGGAAAATTGATTTTTTTTATTTTTTTTTAATATTACTTATTTATTATTGTTATGTGACAAAATTCTGAACCGTGCCAATTAATAAATTTTAATTTAAAATTGTTAGTGCAATCATGTTTGGAGGCTGTTTTAACTATAGTTAACACTTTTCTAGCTCAAAAAATTAAGCTAATACAGTCAGATGACACAATTGAATTTAAATTAATACACATTTCCTTTAACACCAGTAGTCTAAGGTGCCGATTCAATGTGCCGTGAAGACGGGAAAAAGCTGGGTGTGTGCTTCTACCCGTCTATTACGGCACAGCACACGGGAGAAAATTGAACAGTGCGAACCCAAATTGAATCTCTTCCTAAGAATGCTGTTTAAAGACAAACATCATTTCAAATAACTGAAAATACACCATATCTTATAAAGTGTGACTATATACTTAAGTGCTAAAGAGTGTTGCAGTGGCTCATCTGATAGTTTAAATGGTCAGTTTCTGTAAAGCTCTTGTAGAACTAGAATTTTATATCATTTTCATGCCCTTATTCTTCTGTTGATATAAATGAATATATTACTTATTAGGCCATTTTCCATCTCAGAAAAGTTTGGTATATGGGAAATATCATCTTAACAAGTTAGTTCCAAAGATTAATGGAGAGCTTGAGAGTTTTGAAGTATTTTTAGAGAGTATTTTTCAGAAACTGATAATTGAAAGAATTTTTATTTAATAAAGAGTTATATTGATGAGGAACGACAGAGAATGTATTCCAGATATGTCGCTCTGAATGCTTTCTACAGATGTTTAGATTTTGTATGTGATATAATGTGATAACTTTGATGATGTTGCTAAAGATTATTTGTGAACTGTGAATGTTACATAATAAAACTGATGTTTATTGGAAAAACCCCTCTTTCAAATACTTATAGTACCAATAAAGTTAGGAGTACAAAGGCTTTTTGTTCAGCTTTACCACATTTTCATAAATCCACACTTTACATTATGAACAACACATAGCAGTGGGCAACTAATGCCAAGTTATTTATAAAGGGAAGTGCTAGTGTCAAACCACAAAACCTACTTTTAACCCCTTTGTGACGCAGCCTATTTGGTCCCTAATGACCAAGCCCTATTTTACACATTTGACATGTTACACTTT
>JABWIB010005733.1:4970-15697 GCA_016617825.1 Platyplectrum ornatum
AAAATCTTTCAATTGGAACAATTTATCTTACCGTATGTACCTAGCTTAACTGTACAGTGCAGTTTCCACTTTATGGACCAAGTCCGGGATACTGTCGGGTCTTTGACTTAAAAGTGGAGATGTTGCCGTTAACAACCAATCAGGGTGGTTCTAATTAAATTAAGGATTGGGGCTGGGTATGGGATCCCTCCACTAAACAGCACTAGTGACTTAAGGCAGGTTTATAGAAGCATAAGCCCCTGCCTTTTATTACTCGAGAGAGGGGAGTGCATAGTAGAATATAAATCTATGTATAGGCGGGGTTTGACCTCAACAAGTCCCAGCCATTCATAGTAACAATCAGGGTTGGAGGTGTGGGATTTACATTAAAAGCAGTGCACCAGCTCAGGTCCCAGGAGAGTTGCAGACTCTCCTGGCATACCGGGAGGATTGCTCGAAATTCCTGAATATCACAGAAATTCTGAGTCTGCAACCGTGCTATAGACATCGCCTAAATGCAGAGCTGTAGCTGTAATTCTGAACTGTAAATCTAGCTCTTCATTTCTGAGTTCTGAGCATGTGCAGTAGAAGATCACCCAGAGAAAAGTCACATCAGCTGGAGTATATTCACCTCTGGATCGGGGCCAATGCGTGTTGCATAAACAGTGAAGATCACAGATTTGCAAAACATCTGTTTAACAATTCTCTGGCTGCAAGGTAAATACCTGCAACTAGCAGCAGAAGTTATTTGCAACCATTGAAAACATTAGTAAACTTGACTTTTTCAAGGTGACCTTTCATTTTCTATAATACGAAAACTTTGCAACTGTAATATATATTATATATAGGCATGTATTATTATTATTACTATTATTATTATTACGAATAATAATAATAATAATAATAATATTGTGTTTTAACCTTTTGGCATTTATTTTTGAGGGTCTTAACCGTGACTCAGAGCTTGCAATTAAACTCCACTTGAAAGGTTCATGTGGTCTAAAAATACACGGAGCTGAGTCCTCAAGATGTGGTAATTAAAGAAGAGCGTGTGGCCCATGAGCCAAAACTTTCCCCAGTGCAGTACAACAGGTGGCAGACATGACAAGACCCGTGTCATTCCAGGCTGCACATCCTTTGTAGAAGCATTATGAAGGTTATTTCTGTTTGTTTTCTCGATGGATATACAATTGCCAAGTCAACCAAGTACGCACGCTAAACCACCACACAGCACTTACCTCCCATTCATGCTGCTTGCCTTTGCTGTGTAGTTGGTGCATCAATGACTGGAGACAATAGAGCAGAGATCCAGTGAAAGTCCCACAAGATTCAGTCATCACTATGCCAACTCTTCAGACATAAACAAGGAGGCCACAGAAATATTACNATTTTATCAAAGACCCACTGGTAGTGGCAATAGGGCCCATAGTGGTTCAAGGGATGTCCATACTTAAAACCTATTCATGGTGGTTCAGTCCAACGTCTTGGTCAGTATCAGAAATAGGTGTACACAAAGATTTGGTTAGAAGACATACGTAACTCACTGGTGACACCCTGGCCTTAATCTACAGTAAGTATCATAGCATCCCATCGCAGGGGTTACATCCATGATAACTCGATTCAAGGAAAGACAGCATCCTGTGCTGAGGGGGTGCTGAGGGGGTTAAATGTATTAATATTATTTTCTATCACTGGTCCTCTCAGCAAGCCTGGCAAGATACCATATGTACCGTGTTTCCCCTATAATAAGACCTATCCTGATAATAAGCCCTATACTATTTCACAGTAAACTGTCTAAAGTAAGCCCTTCCTCGAAATTAAGCCCTATCTAAATCACAATGAGGTGCCATAATGTCAGCAGCACAAGGTCAATAAAATAAGCCCTACCCTGAAAATAAGCCCTATGGTGTTTTTTTGTCCTGAAAAAAAATAAGACAGTGTCTTATTATCGGGGAAACACAGTATTTATTAATAAATACTAATCCATGAAGGTCCTCTGATGGACTATGCGGCCGATTCACTTTTTCTATTACGGTACAACGTTCTCGTGTCTTTTTATACGTGGCTCTATGAGCAAACAGCGTAAGGGGGAAAACATTGCTCCTAAAGGATTGAATCAACCCCTATGGGTTCAGTGCATTGTCATGGTGTTTGCATTCATTCTGGGTCACATAAGTGGCTATTCTTTGGAGATAACATATACATATCTGTATTTATTTATATGTGCGTGTTTTTATTTTACTGATTTAATGACACCATACCTTTTAAATAGCTTATACTGAGGGTGAGGGTGAAGCATGNGTAGTTTAAGTAGGAGAAGGAAAACAGAGAAATGATGAAGTTTGTTTCCGAAAAGTGAGAAACTAGAGTAGTAGTTGTTGAGCGCCATGGTATTCCATGGCAATGTGCGCATTGTAAATGTAAATATATATTTCAGGCATTCAAAGTGAACCCATGACTGATGTCTTTTTCATGAGACGTTAGAACATGAAAGCACGATGTGAACTCTAAATAACTAAAATGAAATAGCGCCTTCAAATACTTTATCAGTTATTAGGATAGCGAATGGCATTAAAATGTGTTTTGCATAAATGCATTTGGATCAATTCACATTCCCCTTCATTAGCACCTCTTTAGTAGTATGAAATAATTTCTAAGGACTGGATATATATATATAAAGTTATGAGTGGGCAAAACCATGATAAATTACAGAGGAGGTGAATTTTATTACTTGCAAACAGTAGTAAACAGTAACGCTGGTCAGTATCTGTGTGCAATAAGCATAAATAAAGTATTCTCCCTGCATGCACACACTGACATTCACTCTTAACTTTACGCTTGTAAGTCTGGATCTGGTCCTAAGTGTGTAAAATATTGTCACATCACATGTATGAATAAAGGCATGCAAATTGTATCTTTAACTTTCATGTGGGTTACTACATTCAGTACTTCTGTTACAGGTTGATGATGACAGGAAGGTGGCCATCTGACAAAGTGTCCACTCATCAGATTCCTGTCTCTGGAGGGAAAGCGGCTGTGAGCTGCTATGCACTTGAGGAATGTGCATCCTTTAACATTGTCATTGCTGTATTACACACACACACACGTATTACTAATAACGTATCTTGGAGAATAAGTTACCAATAGCAACCGATCAGATTTTGAAATGTAATAATTAAATATATATATATCTGTGTACTTATGCTACCATATACATTGTGTCAATACAGGGTATTACACTCTAATTAGGACTGTTAATGGAATTTCCGATCAGTGTGAGCATATTTGTCCAAATGTAAATGTAAGTAAAACAAAATATAAATGCATAATTTTTATATTTAAAAAAAATATGAAGCATTTATACCCCGTTCACACTGCTAAAAAAACAATGTGGTATTTCAGTGAAATAACCAGGTTGCCTTAAATTCCCAGGTTTTTCAGGTGATGTAAACAGAGCCTTTTGGAAAACCCAGATCTCTTTACCTGGGATTTCAACTCGGGTAAAATAAAGGGTTATTCCTGGATAATACCTGGACAGTGCCTACCTAGGTTTTCCAACCCTCGTAGTTCACTAAAGTGACTGAACACACCTATGGTAACGGTCTGAAATAGGCTGCAGATTGTCAGCTCCCTGGCCATGACTTTCAGCTGGTGCAAATGTTCAGACATGAACAGTCTTTTCGTACATCTGAGTTGGGCTCTGGTCTTGCCTGTACACACTCTTATTCCACATTGACTACATCCATCCACCCCTTCTCTCCCACAGCACATCCATCAGAACGTAAATGAAAAAAGTGAGAAACCTTAAATCAACACTACACAATAGTAGCTCCCAAATAAACAGGGCAAGTATATATAATAAGCTATCAGAAGCAGCTGTAAATGGGGACGCTTAGGAAATTGCCATTAAGAATACTAGATAAGTAGATATAGGATACAGCACTAGGGAAGCGGTTACGACTCAAATATCAATTGTCAAATTGGTGGTTGGTAATTAAACGTTCAATTTACTAAGAAATCAGCAAACACATAAAATATATATAAATAAATATACAGTGTTTCCCCGATAAAAAGACAATGTCTTATTTTTTTGGGTCCAAAAAAACACCATAGGATTTTCGGGTAGGTCTTATTTTAATTAACATAGACAGAGATTTATATAAGCAGTCCTGCTGTTTTCATGCCCATCATGCCCCCAGTCCTGCTGTTTTCATGCCCATCATGCCCCCAGTCCTGCTTTATACCCATCATTCCCCTCAGTCCTGCTTTTATACCCATCATTCCCCTCAGTCCTGCTTTTATACCCATCATGCCCCCAGTCCTGCTTTTATACCCATCATTCCCCTCAGTCCTGCTTTTATACCCATCATTCCCCTCAGTCCTGCTTTTATACCCATCATTCCCCTCAGTCCTGCTTTTATACCCATCATTCCCCTCAGTCCTGCTTTTATACCCATCATTCCCCTCAGTCCTGCTTTTATACCCATCATTCCCCTCAGTCCTGCTTTTATACCCATCATTCCCCTCAGTCCTGCTTTTATACCCATCATTCCCCTCAGTCCTGCTTTTATACCCATCATTCCCCTCAGTCCTGCTTTTTACAAAAAAAAAAAAAAACTGGGGAATTCACTAGGGCTTATTTTAAGGGTAGGGCTTATTTTGGATGATTTTACAAAAATGAGGGTAGGACTTATTTTCGGGGTAGGTATAAAATATAATAAAATATATAATATATAATAAAATTATATTGAATAAAATCCAAGATTTATGATCTGTGTACAAATTCTTGCTTTATGCAGTGCTTGTAGATCACTTGTGGCTCACTTCATATATTTCCAAAGTAAAGCAAGGCACGATATATAGTTATTTGGAAAACATTAATATTCTCAAACTGCAAAACTTTCCAAGGAGATGGTACAGGAGAGAGTCCAGACAATTAGGGGTCAAAGGCACCGATCCCAAAAAGGCAGCTCCTTGCAGGACAGTGATGCAACAGCAGCGGTCCACCTCGATGGGCTGTGTCGTGAGATGATCATTCACAGCTGGGTGTTTCGTCGCTGCACAATAGTGGTTGCTCTCCATAGTACTGACCACAACCAGTATTACCGAGGACAACCACTATTATACATTGACAAAACAACCAGGAATGAATAATCATCTCACGACACAGCCCATTAATAGTTTAGTCATTGCTTCTCTATCGCTGTACCCTATATCTTCCCATCAAAACCCAAACCCAGGTCANTGGAGTTGCAATGTGACGTGAATCGTCTGTGACTGCGTTCTCCTCATTTCTGTGCATGCGCAGTAAAAAATGACGCGCTCACCTCTGAATCGGCTCCAGTGTGATTTATTTCCCGCATTCATCAGTTAGATCNCACTGAAAGAAAATAATAAAGCAATAAATCTCAGCAGAGCACTGCTGATTGATATCAGTAATATCTTTTTATTACAGGCTTTTTAAAGTGCAAATATTTCATCTGACTTGGCATGACAGGCTTTTCTTCGCTTCAGATTGTGAAAACAGAATCAGCAGCTTGGCCAAGTGTAATAGTTATTTAAAGCTTCTGTCTGCTGTGGCTATCCTGGAGGTCAGGCCAGCACCTTGCAGCAGGAGAAGGTCAGGTTTTAGTTTACAGGAACCATTATAGAAGGCGAAAGCGATACACCGCTTTGCATTCTGGGTTACATCTGCTCAGTAAAACGCAGGACTGGTTTCCAGACGTATGAAAAGGGGGCATTTTCCAATTCACAGGATCCCCTGGACCTAAGAGTTCTGTCCTGCGGCCATTTCTAGTGATTCTTTAGACCAGGCCACCCTCTTCCATTTCTCAATTTTTATCACTATTATTAGCATAGGTAGACAGTGGTTGCAAAGCCCCAAACATTACAAAGTGTATAGTGTTCATAGCGCTGTACAATGGGGAATACAGACAGACAGAATACGTGGTGAAGAGGGGCATGTCCGCAAGCTTACTTCCTAAAGGAGATTGGGGATTGATACATAGGGGCAACGGCACACAAAGACTAGAGACAATTAGTCAGCTGCCAATTAACCTAGCGGAATGTTTTGGGATGTGAGAGGAAACCAGAGCACCCGCAGACACGAGGAGAACAAACTCCGCACACATATGGTCATGCCCACTGAACCAATCATGCTGCCCCCTTAATGTGTTATCCATGACATTTATCGATGACCCTGTCACCGGATTACCAGTTGTCCTTCTTCAAACCACTTTTGGTAGGTACTAACCACTTCATCCCGGGAACACCCCAGAAGAATTTCCTTTTGGAGATGCCCTGATCCATTCGTCTAGCCATCACTATCTGACCTTTGTCCATGTCGCTTATATCCTCCCGTTTACCTATTTTTATTGCTTCCAACACATCAACATACATAGTAACATATTTGCAATTCAACATGGTTTTACTCTTTAGATTGGAACAATTTATCTTATAGTGCATGACCAGCTTTAGTGTGTGCATGCAGGGAGAATACTTTATTGTTGCATGTTGCACACAGATACTGACCAGCGTTACTGTTACACTGTTATAAGACTTGTGCTGGAAACATCATCTCTCACCTGTAATACTGATTGCAATTAATGACATTTACCCCCCTCCCCCCCTGCAATTCCACATGGTTTAGCCCAGTTTGCTCCACTGCAAAAGTGGAATTTTACTGTTAACAACTGGTCTGATTTTAGGGCCTAAACAGACCTGCGGATGCGCTTGGAAAACAAGGGTGCCCTCCAGCTTTATTGTGCATCTGTCTACTAGATTTCATATTTAAGAGAAGAGGAGTTTCTCTCAAATTGCTCTGATAGAAGCAGGGAAGAGGGATGTCTGGCATTGGCTATGTGGGAATGGCCTTATGAGTACAGTAATAGTAACAGCTGTCTCATTTTCATCTTTTTAGGGAGGAAATAATGCGGGACATACTGTTGTGGCAGAAGGAAAAGAATATGATTTCCACCTCCTTCCGAGTGGCATTATTAATACTAAGGCAATATCCTTCATTGGTAAGTGTGTGTTATGTAAATGACCAATGACCATTGTGACTTGTCATACAACCTATAAGTAATTGTCTATATTGTAGTAAAAGATAATATGGTCAGTGGGTGGCATTGTACTCTTACTAATCTATATCATTTTACCTAAGTAAATAATATCACAGGACCTCATCCAATGCTCCGCTACTGCTGTGTGTGTATAGCAGTACTAGAGGTACAGAGATTATAGCGCTGTGTGTACATTCTCCTTACATGAGGAATAAATATACAGACTTGCACATTTACACTGCATGGCGTATTTACACTAGACGGCACATCTCTAATGCCATAGTGATGAATAACATGACTTACTTACCATTAAGACGTTCTTTTCACTACCTTTTACTAACACTGCCAGTAATGAATAGGTGACATCAGCTCCATCTGTACTCGCAGAGGGAGTTACAGAGAGTGAGGTTAATGGGGCTGGGGTCACCCATTCATCTCACTTACTCTGTTCACAGACAGCTCCCTCTGTGAGTAAAGAAAGGAGCTGATGTCACCCATTCATTACGTCCATCGGTAGTAATGTAGTAAAAGAGCTTCTTAATGGTAAGAAAACAATGTCCTCAGCTTCAAGAGCTGAAATAGTTTAATGTATATGGGGATTTTGCCATGTATTGCGGGCTATTCCTTTTTTGGGGGAAAGCTGCATGTTTACACATCTGTCATAAATATAAAATACATAAAAAAAATAAATATTTGCATGTTACAATAAAATAGTTTTACTAAACATGTGTATTTATACTGATAAAGGGTTGATAATGATAAATGAAATCTTTTTATATCAGTTGGTTGATTGACTGTAATTAAAATACTGCCAGAATATGACCATGTGTGATTAAGTCTCCATGAAATTCAGTTAACTGAGGAAGTTAGCACCTGATTGAGTTTCTTCTGACTAACCTCATGTAGGAATAAAGTAGTTGGATTGCGAGGACCTAATCTGCTCCAATTAACCGATACACACAAAAGGGGATCGGGCTGCAACTGTTATTGCCAACGGGAGTGCCGCTATGATGCAGAAAAGACAGCAAAAACAATAAAATCAACTGGCTAGAGATGCCAGAGANCAGACTGCACCTTTCAATTAGCGCACATCCTCATACAAATTAAATCATAATAGAAAGATCATTAATCCAAATATGCTCACCATTTATTGAGACTCTACTTGAAAATCTCTATTCCAAACACAAAAAGTGCTTATGTGCAACCAATATACAGAATAAAGTGCTGATGTGCAACATCTATATTNCAAAAGACAAATACACAAACATTAATTAAAGAAATAAACAAACAATATCAAAGATTATAAATAGCGTGATAAGATCTGTTAGCGAAGTATAAATATGGCCATACGATGTTCATCCCGGACCCCAAGCCTATAAATCCGACGGCTGCCCCTACCCCTTATAGGAAGTCCGTAGCGACCACAAGGCCAGCTCTTCACCCTTCTGGGCAGTATCTAGCCCTTCCTACCACTGGCCCAGACCGGTCCCGGGCACCGATGTCCGGGAATGAAGCACCGAGTATATATAATTCTTGGATCACCGTGCGTCGATCACCTGGGCCATTGCTGCACGTTTCACCTGGGCCATTGCTGCACGTTTCCATAGCTTCATAGGATCAAGCAGCGAAAATTCCGCGTTCTCAATGTGCAGGCAGCCGAGCATCCACGTGTGTCAAGACCATATTGCATCCACGCTACTCCACTCCTACGGTGGCCAAAAAAGGTTTAACGACTCTGATGCGCGTTTCGCCCCCTGCTGGCTTGTTCACAGATCGTTTGGTGAGCATACATAGCCGCTTCTTCCTTTAAATACCCTCCTCTGACGTCATCGCTTAGTTCCCATCCTTATCAAACTTTTCTAACAAGTATAGGGAACAAAAAACAAAAAACAATGTGTCACATATAAGTATACACAAGATATTTAAACTTTATCATAAAGCACGCATTGTACAGTTATATTTCAACCTATATCAGAGAAAACCCCATATACTCTTATACGGATGCGACAACATTATTGTAAATAAATAGGAGGCGGCTCGTCATTATTCAATTATTCTCTGATTAAATTACAAAAATGGAGTATAGGCTACATTCTCATTGAGACCATTGGGTACTGAGGTATTTAAATAAAAAATCCATTTGATCTCTTTCTGTAATAGCATAGTCTCAATATCTCCCCCCCCCCCTGATATCTACAGTCACCTGTTCTAGTGCAAATGCCTTTAAATACTTAGGATTTGAGTTATGGAATTCGTGGAAGTGACGGGCAACTGGAGTCAATATTTTACATCTCCCTATATATTAACCGATACAACACTTTGCTGACTGAGGACTGTTTTGTGGCCCTTGCTCAGAAATTCTGTCCAAGGCATACACTACACTACAAGCAATCATTTAACTATGTAGCATATGGCTGAATACAGAATTTAGAACTATTTGTATGAGTTCAGCTATTGTACTGGTTGAATATCTGCCTGTTATACTGGGTAGACACTGACATTTTTTTCAAATGAGCCAATATTTTTGGAAGATTACTGCTCATGATCCAAAGTCCCAGTGCACAATTACCCCATACACACTACTGTGTATATTCCCAAAAATACTACCCATAAACCTTTTCTGCAATAGCATGCTGCATTGACATACTTGTCCACAAGGTGGCACTATACAAAAAAAATGAATGGGAATCATTTCTCTGCTGATCGTATGTCAGAACTCCAGACATCTACACATTGCTGATGTTTTAAATTAGTTTAAAATCAGACACTCACAATTTGACAATAGTTTGACAATACACGCTGGAGCAATCAGACTCTAATCGTCCAGCAGCTTTACTCCTCTAAAGCATAAAATATGTAACATCGCCACATTATTTTACACTTTTACAAAACCTTTACATTGTTACAGGACACAAGTTGTTTTCTACACATAAGGAGTGGGGTATACTTGTGTGATAGGTGTATGCCCCACTAGCATAATGGAAGTGTCTGTAAAATTGGGAAGAAGGGAATATATAAATAATACAGTAAGGGATGGGTTAAGTCCTTATATACTATCCAGACATCCTCTTCCTCATCAGCGAATGCCTTACTNTGTGGGGTCATCCTCTAAAGTTTGTGTGTGCAAGGGGAATTGTTTCCTCTCACACACCCGGAGGCTGGATACATCAGGGATATGACCCCAGATCTCCCCTGCTGCTGGTGCACTGTAAATAACATATTCTATGGCTTGAGGGAACCTAATACTAGAACAGTTGGCTCCTGAGATGTGATGAATCTGAGCTGTGGCATCCTTGTCCTCTTTCTGACCCACCTAACCTCTTTAGATATCTTGGTACCTGGTTAGCCTCTATACAGTACAAGAGTACTAGATCTCCCCATGTATAAAACACTCCTTTGTACTTGACTTTTCTTCTGATGACACCAAGTGGTAGAATGCAAAACTACATTATGTTATATACATATACATATAATAGAATATATACATATATAGATAGATAGATAGATAGATAGATTGATAGATAGATAGATAGATAGATAGATATGAAATAGATAGATAGATAGATATGAGATAGATATATAGATAGATAGATAGATAGATAGATAGATATGAGATAGATAGATAGATAGATATGAGATAGATAGATAGATAGATAGATAGATAAATAGATAGATAGATAGATAGAT
>JABWIB010005735.1:3045-15287 GCA_016617825.1 Platyplectrum ornatum
ACAAAAAAGTAAAAAAAAATTCTAATGGCAAAAATAAATGTGTCATATCCAAGGTTTTTTTTTCATGATCGGATTAATAGCAGGTCAATAAAATAAGCCCTACCCCGCAAATAAGCCCTATGGTGTTTTTTTTTGTCCTGAAAAAAGAGAAATAAGACAGTTTCTTATTATCGGGGAAACACGGTAAATAGTCTTTTATAACATTGCTTTTTTGCAGTTGCTCAGTGATTATCCAAGCATTTGTCGCCATCTAGTGTCCTAAAAGAATCATCACTACTACAGAATTACTCCAACTGAACATTGTATCATTGACATTTTTATTGCAAATTATATATATATTTTTTTTACACCTTTAATAAAAACTACTGACATTCTGATTTTGTAGTACATCAATGGGAGTGATATCCGGAGACTTAATAAATAAAGTAATGGTAGCCGGCAAACCGTAACAAACATATTTCTATATTTAATGAACATCAACATCTAATTGGGTGCTATGTGTTACAGTATGCAATTGTAAAAATCAGTACACTATACTACAAATATTTAATGTATTTAATAAATATGAAAATAGCTAGGTGAATTAATGTGTTCTATAAAATGTTAAACTTATGCTGATGCATAAACACCATTTTGCCCAGTGTAGAGCCCTACATTAATTTACAGACAATTTACACACAGATTTCTTGTTTGGCTCCCTCCAGTAACCAACAGTGTCTTCAAAGATCTCCCAATCTGTGCACAGGCCCAGTCATTTACATGACTGCTAAAGTAATTCTACTCAAACACAGATTGGTAATGCAAGACATAATTGTTTTTCATTTTACCTTAAACATTTAACATCTTTACATAAAGTGTTAAGTGAATTGGAATGTGGTTTTATCTACAGCAATGTAGTATAGACCTTGGCGGTCTCTAGAAATTGTATACAAGACAACGCAGTGTCTTTTATAGAATTAGACCAGCCGGTGAGGTTCTCTTCTATGTATGGCATTATGCCCGATGTCACCTGGTTCAAGTAATTCACCTGAAAAACAACAAATGGACATGAAACACAACAGCATTGAGATTTAGAATGTTGCATGCAGTATCAAGAGGTGACTCCATTGTTACACACATGCAGCATCAAGTCCCAAGATTATAGAGATGTCGGACAGGGGTGCATTAGTTGGACAGGAGCATCTGTCTTTCATTTGGGCATAGAAAGAAGCAACAACAGCAGCAGCTATGGCATGAAACATGCCAGGCAGTTCACAAACCAATACTTTATTTTTGCATTTTGAACACAGATACTGACCAGCGTTACTGATACACTGTTTCCCAGACCAGGTCTAATACAATCTCTCAACTCGACCTGTTTGCAACTGATAAATCTTTCTCCTCTGCAATTCAACATGGTTTTTATTTCTTTATTATCAGGTATCTATTATTATCAGGTTTTTATATAGCACCATCATATTACATAGCGCTTTATAGTGTGTATAGTGGGGAATTTAGTCAGCTGTCAATTAACCTGCTGGTAAGTTTGGTGGGGCGGATCCTTCTCTTACAGGTCATTAAATGGTTTATACCCTTTTTCCATGGGTTTTTGCACATGAAAGCTTTTTGTCTGTGGAAATGGGTACAAGGTAAAAACCCTGGGTCAAGTGGGTCAAGTGACCCAGGTTTTTTACCTTTGGACACATGTAGGGTTTTTCTGGGTGAGCTGCTGTGGAAACAGCTCTGACCTGGGTTTTTGGTGGAAAAGTGGTATTTGTTACATATATGCCATGTACATAAAACACACAGAGGCTAGGTTATTGAAAAGAATGAGACGTGTAAAAGGTGAAATGTCACACACCTGGCATTCATCCTTTCCCAGACTGTAAATCAAGAACCCCGCACATTGCACCTCACTTCTCAGGTACTCTACAGATGGGGGGCATGATGCCAAAGTGACAGACCGCATGGCAACAACATAAGGATCTCTAAATGAGAAGAAATATGCAATCATGTAGGATTATATCAACATACATATTATTACAACTACTTGAAGGTTGTCCATGCACATTTTATTGAACTGCTTAGTCACTTCTACCCATGTCTACATTATTCCACATTATTGATTTTAGCACTTGTGGCAACCCATGGTGCCAGCCTATGGTTTCTCCCAGGAGAGAGAAACCAAAAGTGGTCAACTTTGCTATATATACACACAGGTTACTTTTAAGCTGATGCATGGACTAGTTATGTGCGGATGTTTTTAACTATGCACTTTCATGCTATTGTGTCCTGTACTACTGTTACACTGTATTCTCTCTGCTTAATATAGATGGTTTCATTTATTTATTTATTATAAAGATTCCTTGGGATGTATAAATGACTTACCCATTTTTACATGGGAACCTCCGAGACATCAGAATCACAAAATCTCTGGACTTGCTTTGCTTCACCGGTGGGCAGGTAATACAATATATTTTATCATCGTTTCCAGCAGATTCAACAATCTCACAGCTCCTGGATTACAAAATAAATTAATAAAAATATATAAAGCACAAGACAAACATATATGAAGGAGGCACATTCGGGCCAGAGAGGTCCTGACACAGATTGTCAGCTTATGACAGCTCTCAGCACTGTGTGTATGAATGCTGAGCACTGTTTGCACATCTGTGCTGCTCATGCTAAACAGTGCTCATTTATTCATGAAGTGCCGAGCGGTGTTTTAAGCTTACTTATAGTGCAGGGGGATAAGCTAGGACAGGGTCCTCCTCTCCTCCGCACCAACCGCACCATTGCGCTCCCTGTACTTACACACTTAGATTTAAGTGGTTACAGGACGGAGGAACCATTCAAATAAAGTGATGTATTAGAACACAAAGTCATGTATTCAACATGTACGCTGCATATTAGTGAATTTCAGACAGATATAGACAGATATATTCTGGGGGTAGTAACACAGTTTGCTTACAAATAGTGCACATCCCATCGTGGCCGCAGTCCAAGGTCAGAAAGCAGCAGGTACGCCTGACTGGCCTGTACTTTTACTTGCATTTCAATCTTTATTGACAAAATGTCTTTCTCTTCATGAGTAAAGACCCGGACCTGTAAGAACAGAAGCATAATGCAGATTTATTCATTGTGTATATAGTCATATAGGATAAGAGCGGAGGACTGGATGTGAACCGACGCATCTGCTGTGCCTGGAGCCTACTCCCTTCAATACATATACTTTCTACAGGACAATCTTACCTCGACGCATCTCACCCCGCTTATAATCTGTATGAAGCCTGTGTCTTCCCCATCACATCGGCAGAAAGATTACAATTAAGATTTCCTCCATACTCCATGCTATCAGAGGCTGTCTCTCCATTTTTCCCTTCTCCTGAATATATAGTTGTTGTACGAGAATCATGAGAATTGTCACTAACCAAACACACAGATGAACTTGGAAACTCACATTCTGCATTTGGCCGCTTAACTCCCATCCATCATTAGCAGCAAGGACAGTCAGGGTGGCCACATTATTGTAGCTGAGATATGTCTAAAACAGAAACAATATAAAATATTGTGAAATTTTAAACTCGCTTTGGTGCATACACACTACACATCAGATTGATAGGAGTGGATTAGAGTTACAGGTTTTTTCTTTTCTATCTTTTTCATTTAAAAATAATTGCAGTGTAAATGAAATGATTATTCAGGATTAATAAAAGCATGGTTAGGAATTCTGCCCCCTTTAGCATTACCAGTATTACATATCATATACATTAAAATTAATGTGGAGAGACGAATATAGTATAGTAGAGTGGTGTCTACTATAATGGGACTGGTAAGATTAGTTACCGATGGAGGGTATGTACTCTGCAGTGTGACATTCATATATACATTTGTGCGGAATAACTGATAATGGATATGGGCAACCAATATTGTGTGTTATTAGCTGCGGGCTGCAGGAGGTGCTAGTACATACTGGATATCCGGGAGGCTCAAGGGAGACCTCCTAAGGAGACATAGCTCTCTTAAAACAATCCCTATACACCCCTTACTATTTATTAGGCCCACCTTAGCAAAAAGTCTTTGTTTATGGCAGATGGTTTACCAAATATGTAATCAGTTTAAAGCAGGGTTGCCAACTTTTAGTTTCTCATTCCCGGTTTAAACCAAAAAGGCAGCAGCATGGCTCGCCCTTACACAGCATAATTCATGCATTTGGTATGAACTGGAGGACAGGACGTAATCACCCCTCGTCCATTCATAGTCAGCAACCTTGGTTTAAAGTGTGTGGAGAGAATAGATTATTTCCTTATTACAATATGTAGTGCAATTAAAACAGGGCAAACCAAAATGACTTTACCTGATTGCTTTTGTCCCAAGGATGGGAGATTGGTTTTTCGGGTTTATTTGAAAGCATGTACTTTCTAAAAGACATGGGGAAATAAATAAATCATATGCACTATTAGGTTTCTTCTCTATTATGGGGGATTTGAACACACTTAAGAATAAATAGAATGACATATCCCTTTCATTATAGGGCTCTATATTACACCCCAAAATTAAGTTAATTAAGGAGAAATAAAGGGTTTTCCCAGGGCTGGTGCTACCATTATAACAAACGCCTGGAGCGTACAGAGGTATTTCACATTATAGTCTGTATTATGAGTCATACAATGCATATGCTCCATAAAAACATTTCACATTAATTTAAATGCTATCAGATTTTGGGGTATAATATGATTCTATAATCCTATTATAAGTTATATTGTGTGGTCATATTCATTTATATAAATTATGCACCAAGTTAAATAAACAGACTTGGCAATAAACAATAATGACAAAGCCCATCATAGCTTCAATGATTAGGTCATTTAAAGTTACACATATATGTAAATGTTTCAAATATAGAACTGGCTGGCTGCTGGTATTACTACTCCTCATACAGACATTGTGTAATGTTACTACATCAGAGCCAGGCACAATTACATACTACAGGAGAACGGTAATTAAAATGACTTCAGGGTCAGGCTGGCTTCATTAGACAATACCAAGAGATGGATGTCAGTGACTGGCAGTGGGTACAGTCGGAGGCCTGGAGGAGTGTGCTGGCTGGCTACTGGTTTTCCTATTATCGGATAAATCTACTATATATGCATGAAATCTACCATATATGCATGAAATCTACCATATATGCAAGAAGATGTAAAATCACCAGTAAATAATTATTTCTAACAGATAATAGATTTTTTTTAAATAAGGTCTTTATAACATACCTTGCAACACGAATTTTTCGGCGTGCAATGGCCCCACGAAACCTCCGGATGCTGTCCTGTAAGGAACACAGAATACTTTGTACTGATTTTTTTTTTCTTCTACCTCTGCAAAACACAAACATTTTCTGTTCTGGCAGAAGGTGCACTACGACAGCTCATTGCAATATACATTAGTCAGAACCTTAAAGCCACTAAAAATGGTTAAAAACAGAGATTTCACTTGAACAATACCTTAAACAGAGCAAGTTACAGTAAAAATCAGTGCAACAGTCCCGCTTCTGGGTGACTGTGCCGCTGTCCCGTCCACCTACCAGTTTGTCCATATAAATGACCAAACTGGTAGGCATTGAGAACAAGGGGCAGGGCTGGGAGCCGGGCTTATATGTCCTGTTTTCAGACCCCTAAATGTTGGGAGGTATAAGAAATGTTCTATATGAACACAACAGACAGAATCAAACCCTGATTAACCCAGTGGAGAGAGATACATACAAAGAGAGGATAGACCCCATCTATACATGATTAGTGGCTGTAGTGGAAAATTTCAAGAAACACTGATTTAAAGGATTAGATATTGGAGCAGAGTGTTAGATATGTAACTACAGGGCCATAATCCACATACCCAATCACACAATATTTGTATTTATTAATAATTACTGTACCTCTAAGCAAGACGTGAAAAGAAAAAACAACTTTATTATAAGTTCATAAGGCTTTGCCAACAGCTAGAATATATCACAAAGCAATGGCTGCAATACTTTCTTCCCAGGGAAATTGAATTAAGTGAGATGCTAAAGCAACTGCTTTTAACAGAGAAATTGCATGCCGAGAGCTATAAAGACTATATCCGCAAACATTTATTTTTATTTATTTAAGAAACGGAAAGGTTTTATTTTAGCAATTTATTCTCAACAAGAATTACAACTTTTAATGACTGCATTTAAATATACCAAACGGCTTGTGAAAGAACAGCTTAAGGACATTAGGGAAATTAGCAGGAAGAGATGCATGACTTACCTGATATAAGGGATTGGGAAAAACCATGAAGAGGAGAGGGGAGAGGGGTGAGCAATTAATAGATGTATATATCCTATTTTCCGACCAGTGTAATTTTCTCTATATATACACACACGAATTAAAATTCATTTTTACATTTAATTTAGATACAAATTACAATGTGACTATGGACAAGGTACAGATAGCCTGAATTCCTCAGCATCCTAACTTCCGCACAAGTGTGGGGAGGTCACTCTCTTTTTTCCCAGAGCGTTAGAAGAGCATGACTAATTTCCACACTGTTCCCACATAATATGGGTTTAATTATCATACATCCCACATAGAAGAAGTTCAAACCTTTAGGGATGTAGCTGTGCTTTCTTGGAAGAATGTCTAGACACTGTTCTCTCTCCACACACACACACACCCCAAAATACTTTCTAAAACTGAAGAAAGAAGAGATAAAAACCCAACACCACGTGTGGCCTTAACTATGGTGCAACACACAGGTCCTACTATTTATCACTATATCCTCTTTCAGCACCACCCCTGGTGTCTGGATCCTACTTAGAACCTCCCCAGTATACTGTCTGTATCAGACACATATGTTTATCTACTGGTACAGACATATGAAGCCATATGATGTTACAAAAGTTTATAGTATATATTAAAACAGAATATGTAGGCAATTAATGGTACTGGCTCATCAGCCTGAACATTTGTGTCCATACTTCGGGTGAAGAATGAAGATGACATAAGGACTTTTCACAGGCCGTTGGCTTCATCCCAGTATCTTTTGTGCAGTTTGGTTTCATTTTAGTCATCCTTCCTAAATAGCAGTCTAAACGTTTTACAGGAAAGTCCTTATGTACATCTCACCTGAGTGGTGGCTTTGACTCTGGGAAACACAATATACTCATTGTGGGCATCCAGGGCTTGGTAAATCAGGAAAGCGCTGTTAATGTGCCGCGACTTCGATTCCGTCCACTCCCCACAATTATATGCTTCAACACGGACACCAACCTCAACACTGTAATATATACAAAAGCCATTAGCAGATATATTGCGTATTACTTCTGGAATTAAAGACTCTGAAAGACTAACTAGTGACTATGCTTTTATAAAATGTGACATTACAAATACTTTTATGTTTACCGCTTCCTACAGTAGATACAGAAAACATTACATTTTACAAGCACAGTAGAAGATGCCAAGTTTTCGAGTTACCTTTTCTGAAATGTATTATTTACAATAGCTCGAAAGACCAGTCGATCCCCCACAGTGGAAGGGCCTCTAAACTTGAACATGTCCACAGATTTCAGAATCGCATGAGTGTGACACAGGCGGCTGTGTAAGGAAAAACAGGATAGAGGTCAGCGTAGTGTCCATTATCATTTACGTTAATAACACCTTTATTCTATGGATAAGGTTATTTTTATTCGCATGAAAAAACATGGAGATTTAGAAATAGACAAACAGCATATTCACTGAAGGAGAAAACATTCCAAAGCAGAAGGTGAAATGTTAATAAGCATCTGAAAAACATCCACATAAGTACAGAGACGTTGCACATTACCGATTGGCTTGAATAATGTTCACGTTGTTAGACTATTTAGCATTAGACAGTCAAGGCTAATGATGATTCATGCCTATAAATATAATCATTTAAGTACACTGCATTATACTAGGAGATCAGTGAACAGAACTAGGATTTCTAATCAAAATATCTGTTTTGCCAGATTATTATACTACAATAAATTAAAGGGAAAGTTCCTCCTTTCTAAAAAATGTATTAAAAAATCTAAATTACCCCCATGACTGGTTGCTTTACGCCCTTAAAACCAATCATGATCTTGTTTTCATTCCTGGAAGATACTGCTGGATGCATGGAATTTGATGTTGCTATGGGAAACAGGTCTTCATTTGTAGTTTCCAATATTTTAGTACTACACAAATTCCACCTTGTGATCTGTCTAGATAATTGTTAGGTCTTATTATTACTGGGTTTTTGTTTGGAGTTATTTTTGTTGAATATGTTGAATATTATTAACCATTTATATTGCACCAAAGACTGTGTTTTGTGCAAATAGAGATGTATTTGATCTGCAGTTAAAGATATAGAACATACATGCAGATGTTATAGTGGCCATTTATTTCCTCTCAATGCCTTAATATACAGATTGATCAATTAATTTGTTTCATTAAGCAAAGCGTTCCATCCATAAACATTTCATAAACCTGTATGGATGATAAATAAACAATTGACTTTTACCCTAAATTTCATGTGGTGGGTACAGTAACAAACATGAGATTTAGCAATGCAAAATTTATAGCACATACCATTTTTATAGTAAAACAAACAATTAAGCCGGCGTTGGCCAACTCCAGAAACACAGATGAAAATTAAAATAGTCTTTACATACTGTTAACACACCGTCATAAGTGTCAAAAATGACATACAAAACAAGAGAAAAGGCCCCAGGCCCTATAGTAGTCCTTGAACTTTTGCCCACAAACCCCCATGAATTTTCATTCCTAGGTCCGTCTCCTATGCCGGACTTCATTATAGATCCTTTTATGTGTGCTGAACATCAGCTTGCGCTGATTTGATGAGGTATATGTATTATTTATTAGCTATATTACATGACAGAGGCCAGCATATTCTAACATCAGTTTCTTTAATACGTAGGTATGACTAATGATTAATGAGGTTTATAATTCAACCATGTAAGAATCAATTACAGTACAACCAATGTTGCATTATAAAAGCAGAGGCTGTATTCCATCAAATACAAAAATACATACATACTATATCCACACACACACTATATGACTGGTGACCATAGTAGTGATGTCCACGTCAGCAAAACAATATGGAACACATGATTTACAGTGTTCAATATTTTTTACAAAAAGCTCATGGCAATCGCTTTTTCCTTATACCAGGCAATCACCTAATGCTCCGGCCCCTGAAAAGCATCCCCTGCCGCCTCCATTTATATGCCAGGTTATCTCATAACACAGCATGTAAATATTTAGCCAGCACAGGGGGGTTGGTGTTCCTCTATAGAAGAGCGACTGTCCCCCTCTCCATTGTGGAAAGGGGGAGATTGGGGATTCATCTGCGTGGTGCTAGGTTTTGTCTAGGGTGCCAAGAGACCTAGCACCGGCCTTGACATATAGGCCCCTTCTCCTGGTAAAAGTCTTTTGGATGTCCTACCCAACTGGCAGACTCTACCGAGACTGGCAGAGACTTCTGGTAGGTAGCTAGGCATGCCAATTTGCATAGACTTCTGGTAGCTAGGCCCGCAACTGGCAGAGTCTTGTAAAAGCCAGGCCCTGTCAATTAATAGCGTGTTCTAGGCTTTGCCATCTGAAGTGTGAGCATCTCTTATTGCCAGATCTCCAAAAATCAGGAATCCTTTTTATTTTAACAATTAATACTTAGAAAAAGTCAATTTATTCAGTTTCATTTAAATGAATATGATTACTTGGATGGTTCTAAATCACTGATTTATAATATCTTTCTGGGAAAAGATCATCAGACGTTTTGTCACAATAAAGAAAACTTGTTTGCACAAATTCACAAAATAAGATGTATAATGACCTTGCCGATATATTAGCTACAGTTTCCATCCATGCCATGATCTGTCCTCCAAACGTGTTTCCTTGATGGTTTGCGTGTGGTGGAAGGACCAGCTCTATGCTCTCTACAAATGTGCAGTCTGTGGATATCTTGTCATTGTCGTTCTCCCAATCTGTGTTTGGAACACAAAATAGAAATAAAATTCTACTTTAGGAAACAATTATTGGTAAATATGTATATTGTAAAAAAAAAAAAAAAAAGACTACAATGCTTAACTTACCCTTGTACAACCAAAATAAACATAGAATCAACAGAGAATAAAGAAATCAACCAGAGACCATAACATTATATAAAGGAGTGTGAGGTGTTTAATATATGCAATTACTCCTGTTACTTGCAAGGACATCTTCATATTTACAATTCATACATAATTAAAATGGTGGTGCTACAGTCTATACTTCTTACTATACATAATAACTAGCCCCAACTCCTGTACATGAGAGCACAACCTCGCCCGTGTCGGAAGTAGCATTTCTTTGAAATAAACCAGTTGATTTCATTCTGATCCAGTTACATAGATGTGTGCACAGAAGACTGGATCTTGTCCTTGGTGTAGTGTGGAATAGGGGTTGCACATTATAGGATGATGAAGTGTACGGCCCTAGCCTATGGGAGATCCGCAGCTACACCGCCCACCTACCAGTGTTTGCACCAATCCAATAATGCCATTCCCAATGATCTCAAGCTCCAATTGTTTTCACAATAGTTCAGTGCACATTATATTCAATCTGTCAGCAGATTGTCTCCCAAAAACTCCGGCTTCAATCTAAATTTGAAAATACATATCCACAAGAGACGGCCTAAAGCCAAGCAAGAAGAGTCTACACTGTTTAACCTGTAAAATGAAAAGTTTCAAAATAAAATTGTTTTATGGGAGATGGTAGTGCCTGGAAATACAGAGTCACAGAACTATGGCAGAGTTCAGACTGTTACATGTAAATCACTGCCTGCAGCCCCGATCTTTACTATGAATGGCTGGACTTGACAGTATAGTAAATATATGGTTTGTCATGCAGGGGACGGGGCTTCTGTAAATCATGCCCTCTGTCTGTCTCCCATGCAGACATCATTTGGTTTCTCCCTACTGGGACATACTAATAAGTCAGCAACTATAAACTATAGGGAGGTAGGTCTGCAGCAAGCTCAAGACCAGAGACAACGGGACCTTGTATAAGGTCAGGAAAGGGGGTGGATCGTTGGGGGGGTTGAGTGATCGTTACAACCCCTGTGGTGTCTTATAGTTTGTGTAATAAACTGTGACCTCTGCTTTTTAAGCAGCAATGGTTGTCTGTGTCTTCTATTTGCAGGTTACGTTAAGGGTGCTATTACATTATTACACGGATAAGGGTAACATCTGTTATTTGTTGACATGAATATTGTGGATAAAAAGGAAAGTAAATGTGAGGTTTTATTGCTGTTCCAAACACAGTGTAAATTAATGGACATTGTTCATGATAGGAACAATATGAATGCAAATAATCATTGTTCTAAGAAACGTTTCGCAGTGTGAAAGTTTTTCCTTCTAGTGGGATAAAGTTACTTGACCAACCATAAAGTCCACAGCCATCCTCCATCAGATTGTTGTAGGTATCTTCTTGATAAAGTCGGATACGCCTCCTCTCAGCTGCCAGACTGTATTCCAAGTAATCCTGCACTGATTGAAGTCGCACTGGTTTTAGATTAACCTGCATAAAAGATTAAAGAGCACTTAAACTCATAATAAGATCTGTGACCAGGAAGAACATAAGTAACGTGTACCTAGTTCTACAATATGGATCATCATACATAAACATTGCAGGCATTATGTGAGCATGCTGTGGGGTACATCCCAGGTTCTTCCCATGGACTTTATTAAATGTTATGGAGCCACATATATTTACTGCATGCTAAAATAGGCATCATTTTGTTAAACCAAAGGGTGTCAATGGCACAGTAATGAAATACAGTAAATATTTTCCAATTATCCTCCTAATACACAGAAAGCAGGAGGTGCAAAATAAATGTGAAACAGAGTTTTATAGCGGTGTAACAATTACTAATGAAAGCTGAGGAGTAATAGATTAGATAAAGGTCTCGCAGTAAATCATTACCACACGTGTCCTGTAGTAACACTAGTTAACTTTGAACACGACGAAATCAGGTGACCTTTAACATACTTCGATTACACTCGGATAGTGGGCAATTCAAATAATGTAAACACAGACTTTGAGACATTACAAGGAAATTTTAGATAATAAGCTTTTATGTGCAGGCTCATGGTGATATTTTATCTCAGTCTTGTGTAACAGTTACAGGTTCATTTGTGTAATAAGAGTAAGTGCATGGTATTAAAAAAAAAAAAGAAAAACAAAACC
>JABWIB010005735.1:33631-44212 GCA_016617825.1 Platyplectrum ornatum
TGTAAAATGAAACAGAGCTTGAATCTGATTGGTTGCTATGGGCAACATCCCCACTTTCCAATCTCACTGCAATCTCACCGCTTAGTAAATATACCCCTAAGTCTGGACCCATCCCAAAATCCCAAACTTATTCCATCATGCCACTTCCTTCCATAGTCCATATTAGACAAAACCTCAGTGTACACAGATCATAATACAATCACAATGGGGACATACACACTTCTAACTCTTCTTATTCTTTCTAGCGGATGTGACTGAATACTGACACATTCAATGTGAAGAAGACCTCTGATGTGTGTGTACCAGCTAATGTACCGTTATCCCGGATAGTCAATAGGCTCTTACCAGCTCTCTGGTAATGTCCTGCTGACTAAATATAAACTTCTATATTTGTATAATTTGTAGACAATACGAGAAACGTTGTGTGTTCCATGTTTGGTCAGTTTAGATTCCATGCTATTAGCGTTATTACATAGGTCACTTTATTTCTCTTTCTTCTCATCTATGTGATATGAAAGAAAGACATTTTTGCTTTGCAGTGTCTTGCCAGTGCTTAAATAATCAAGTCATGTGTCGTTCATGAAGTTTTCAGAATTTATATACAAAATTGCACCTTTACACAAGTCTCTGAAGTGACATCATTGCATTTTCTAAACCCATCAGTCAATTATTCATAAGATAACTTGTATCAAAAGCAATTTAATAAAAGCACTCATAAGCATTTTATTCCTATCCATGATTGCAGACATTTACAAAAACCAGAACAACATTTGAGTTTACTTTAAAAAATAACTTATTAAGCAGTGATATACACAGCACAAAATAGTTCAGGGAGAAAATGCGACAATTTAGAATTCAAAATGTAAACGTGAAAAAAAAAGGTAAAAAAAAAAAAGATGGAACAGAAGTCTCTATGTCTTGCTACTTAAGATGGCATGTGATAATATCCTTTTACAATGTCCTGTGGGAATATATATATATTTATATATATTTATATATATGTACAGATGATAAATTGCAGTTCGGTGTAGGGCAATCTTTACATATGCCACTCTTTACAGTTGCTTGAGTTTACGTTTGGACCCGCTTCTTCACAAACATGGTAAATGGCAACATATAGAAAAAAAGGTTTCATGTGATGGGGAGCAGGATCCTTAAGTTATGATGGATGGTTCTCCTCGGTGGTAGGTCTGTGAAGAGGGCTAACTCACTGCGGTCTTCATGACAAGACACAATGATGAATCACACACTCATTGTCATGCTAGGGGAATACTGCAGAGAGACAGAGAATAAACAGTAAATGTGAATACACAGTAATCAGGTATCACACGTGCAGCCAGATAGATTGTCATAAGTGTAAATATCCATTGCTTAGGCAATAGTGCCTCATTCCTCAAGGGTTACCATCTCTGCTAAACATGGACTAAGGAAGTCTCACGTGCTACTTGTCAAACAAACAAACTATAACAGAAAAGAAACAAAAGAAACTCAGACACTTCAGATTATTAGGAATTACATGTACGTTGTGTGTGGCATTTTTAGTTGCTGCCAGAACCCTTTTATATTGAGTCAGGCGTATTGAAACTATTTTTTTATTAAGTCATTACAGTAATGAGAACCATTTAGTTAATATGTAATAAATGTCATTAGTATATGTGTGTTGTAAAAGGAATAAATTGTTATTTGACACTTGCTTACATTCTATATATATATATATATATATATATATATATATATATATATATATATATTTCCTTTCATACTGATCACCTTTAATCTATAATATTGCTTCCTGAATGCCAGTCGTTGAGGGTATGAGTGATGTCAGTATATAGCTGTAAGTTTTTGATGGCTCTGGCTGGCATAAGGGTGGGTGTAACAACGCATATATGCATGTATGTATATATATATAACATTGATAACACATGGATGCATCAGATGCTTCATTCTAATAATGTCCTAAAAATCAGGAGAGCCGATCATGGCCAAATGTAAGTGATGTGTGTGCTGGTATGACACCTGTCCACCATCTGTCTGCATGGACAGATCTCTGTACAGTGTGTATAAAGTCAGCAGATGGTTAGGAGAGATGATGATCTCAGGTCTAATGGTAACTTGGGATAGTGTGTACACATCAATCCTCATGCTCATGCCTCAAGCGTGTACCTTGACAGTCACATATAAGCAGGGAAAATGACTGAGCCATTGAAAAGCCAGCAACGTGTACTAAAGGCTATCCTTAATGATTGTAGTGATGGTGAACAATATGGAAGACAAAGCAGGGTCTAGTGTATTAGAAAGTCATTCCTAGAGAGGCATCCGTCAGTGTACCGGAGAAAAGGTCACAGTAATTTGCTTCTTGTGTACGAAGCTCGGAGAAGGTTACCAGCAACATAACATTGTAAAAGATTCCAGAAAACAAATGTTAATTGTATTGTCCTCCTGACTATGTGTTCATCACACTCCTGCTTTGCCGTCTAAATTTAACATGGCTGCAGACCTAAATTTGTGTATAAGTCTATCTATTATCAGAGGCCTCTTAACACACTGCGGCTTACACAAGGATGTCCCTCCCTTTAGGTAACACACAAAACACTTACACTTTCGCTCTGAAAGGGGTTTAAGAAATTTCCACCCATTTCTCCGTCATCTCTTGGCGTGCCTGGCTGGTTACTCAGACTCATGTTATTCGGAGAGTTCTGTCCGTAAAATGTAAAGATAAATACATACAAATGTTATGAAAGGCAAGTCATCTTTGTGCAGACAAGTGCATGCTACAGGAAATGTGCCAATATTCAATATATCCAGCACAGACAATTATCAGCCTGGTAAATCTCACACGAGCATAGCCTAATCAATGGTATGAGCAACTACTACCCAAGCCATATATATATATATATATATATATATATATATATATATATATATATACACACATACATCTCCAATCATAGAACTTCAGATGGTCCCTATACATCAAAGGAACTCTTCTTAAAAATCAGTCCATTAACCCTTTCTTCTTATCAGATATCAAATCATTTAACCAGTACCACATAAATATAAATGATCAGTGATGTCACTGGTGACCAACACATGAATATGTGAAGTTGCAATCCAGTTCCGCCAATGGATGTTCTACCTTCCAGATAGAAAGATGTCTAAAGGCATTAAGAATTATTTTTAAGATGTTGACATAAGAGATGTTTTTTTTTTATTTACATTTGGGGAAAAAAGACTAATTAAGTACAATTTCATAAAATGCAATGTGTAATGTGTAATGCACAGTAGATATTAGCAGCAAATGCCTAGTGCAAAGCAATGTTTTCATGAGCGTGATTGTTGCCTTATGTATATATCTTGGAAGTTCTATAACTAAACTGCTTCAATTATTGAAGGGCTCCTATCCCCGGGTGTTGAATAAATGAATGACAGAAGATGATGCTACAGAAATTTAGATTTATTGATGTGGAACATGATACGTAGTAAAGATAGTAAAGAATACACGGGACAAGAGTCACTGGCTCAGTCATTTTAAGGGCTTGTGCACCCGAGCGCCATTTAAACCCAGCAATATTGGAAAGGAGAAGAGGCAGATAGGAAATAGCACCTGGGTGCCCATAGTCATGGGCAGTCCGGGGTGGAACTAGGTGCTGCTGGGTCTCATCAGCCATATCCGACTACTTTAACCCATGTCACCAGCATCTGCTCTATGTCTGCTCATTCAGTATTATACTGGATAACAGGATTAAGCATCGTATCTTATATGTGGATAGAGTATGGGTGACTGCCTTAAGCCCCTAAACCCCAGGTCCTGTAACAGCTTTACCCCCTGCATTAATAGCAGTTATACCAACTCTCCCACCTGAATAAACACCTGTAATGATCGACCTGTCATACAATACAGTGACATCAATGCAGCTTCAATCAAATATATAAATGACTACAAATGTATAACTGCATATAAACATCAAGTGGTACATCTTATGGGACATCTAGCCAGGGGTAGCCAAACTGCAGCTCTCCAGGTGTTGACAAACTCCCAGCATGCTTTAACTGCATAGCTGACACCCGAAAAAGCATGCTGGGACTTGTAGTTTGGAAGCACCTGTAAAGACGAAGTTTGCCTACCCCAGATCTAAACCAATGAAATACATTCTAGAAAACCCTTAGGAAAATCTGATTGGTTGCTGTGTGCAACACCCCTTTTCCTAACAAGTCCAATATATTTGGAACCTGCATTTTTTAGATTAAAGATATTTAACAATGTATTTGGTTACACAACTGAAAAATAATTTCAAATGACACCAGGGCCTAAAATTTACTAAGCAGGGAGTGGAGGGAAAGTGGGGATGTTGCCCATAGCAACCACTCAGATTGAAGCTCTCAATTTCATTTTACATACTGGAGAATGTGAACTTAAATCTGATTGGTATGAGCAACACCCCCACATCTCACTGAGTATACCCCATTCACATTATCAGCCTTGAAAAAGCTAACTTAAGAGCCAGAGTGCAGAGCTGGGGAAATTGGAGGGGCTGTGAAAAAAGGACCATTCAGATTAACTGAAAAAGCCAGCTTTTTTGTAAAAAGCAGTGTCTGCACTGTTCACATTGAATATTTTTTATGGTGCTTTTTGCTACCAGTACACATAATTAAAAAAAATGTGCTGTGATTGGCTGTGATTGTTTGTTTACATGAGGGGTGGAGGGAGAGACAGGCTGTTTTGTGCTGGAAACAGCTGACTGTGTGAGCCAATCAGCAGCGCTGCACAAACACAGTGGGAGAGGAAAGCCAGCTATGTAGTGTTCACACTGACTGAAAAAGCCGGATAGAAGAGCCAAACCCCTTCTAAAAAGCAGCCTCTGAACACCAGCTTTTAGTAGCCGGCTTTTTGTAAATGCAGCGTTCACACTGAGTTTAGACGCCGGCTTTTTCATCAGAAAATACAATTAATTTGAGGTAATGTGAACATTGTATTAATACATTTACTATAAGCTTGGAAGAGAAGAAAGGAAAGGTAAAAAAAAATTACATGTACACACAAATGTACACAATTATCTAACTTATTTTCAAGTATATTTAGGACTCCCTATAAGGGTGAATAAACACATCCTGCTTTATTGCTAATTATTAAAGAAGTTGACATGTAACATATGTCTCTCAAGGTGAGGTTGATCGAGAATAAAATATTATGGTCTAGGTGGCCAGGATTCTTATGGTCCTAGTCTTCTTTCAAATAACCAGTACCCTCAATAGACAGTCTGCATAACAGCAGAACATGGGGTCAATGGGAAACGCACACATTTTTTTTTTCTACTGGATATTTGGTGTTCAGCTTGGAGAATGTCTGGTAATCGTGTTATTATACGGGTAACAGAGGAGACGCTGGAAGAGGGAATACAAGCTTCACACTGGTTAGTCTGGTGCTCTCCATTTCTGCACACTGTTTAGGTAGAGAAATCTACATTCTAGTTATCTGTTCCATAGCTTCATATAGAAGAATATGTAGATGAGACATAAAAATATTGTTTACAACGTCCCCCATTTGGATAGACAGAGCCAGTACTCACCTTGGAAATACTGTCCATGTCCCCTGAGCCTAGAAAACACAGAAGTGATTAGGAAACGCATGTACTGGCATGGAATGGGAGTGGACATTATACATGGGAGCATGAACATCTCTGTGCAGGCTTCTGGTCACCCTATATTTTATTCTAGACTTTATAACGATACAGAGAGGATCATCCTTAAAAGAGCAGCTACTACACTGATGCTTGGAATCGGCTGCATTTGGAAGCATTTTGTGACCACCTTTGGTACATTAATTAGTCGCACGGCCTTTGTATAAGGGAATATCTACATTTAGTCACATAAAATGCTCAGGAGAGATAGCTGTAATATATGAATTAAGGGAGAAAGAGCTCCAGAACAAAGAGACGGTTGAGTAATATGAGTTTCTTCAGTATTAGTATGATGATTGGAAAGGAGAAATTAGTCTGATTAGTGATCCACAGCTAAAGACAGCGTTACTCCTGTTACATGCTGTGATACTGATAAGAAATCCAAACACCTTAACACTGGGACTTGGAAGAAGCATTTGCTTACCAGAGCGTCACTGTACCAGTAACACCTCTAGAGGGTTTATATGAGATATTAGAGGTACTGATCAGTCACTGTCTAGAAAGGGGTCCCTCCCTGGCTGCTTCATCTATGCTAATGCGGCTATGGTCGTTTTGATGCATATCTGTATTATCTCAGATACTAGGAAATTCAAGTTTCCACAAATGAATGTATAATGTGAATGAACTGCATGTACATAATATTTAATGACTTACCTAATGAGCCATTTATATGGTGTGGTTCCAATCCACCTAATCCACTCATTGGGCCATCTGATCCAGGACCCATAGGGAACTAACACAAGAGAAACGAGAGAGAATGGAAAATGGGCTTTCCTCAATTACAGAGAGTATGTATGTGGAAATTTCCGTAATCACCCTTCCAATACATTCTTTTCAACATGGTGTTTAAAATGTCTAATGTCTAATTATTAAGATACATATGCAGCTCTGCTTTTATATTCACTATTTGTATGTGGTTTAGCCTTAAATTAACATAATAATCACAATATTGTACAGTAATTGCACATTATTCCACTATTTTATTCTCTATTTATTTAATAATTCTACTATAATTCATTATTTAAAATCAATGAAATCAAAACATACTATGTAAAGTTTGGATCTAAATAAATCAGAGAATTGAAGCGTTTACTAGAGGGTTGACTCCTGGAGACTCCCGGGTTTTGGGTACGTCCCTGGTATATGAGGAGTCAGCAAATCTCCCAGGACCAGTCTGAGGCAGCGATTTAACACAAATTGCAATGCATCAGCCTCGATCTGTACTATGAATGGATTGATTTGATGACATCACACCCGTCCATTAATATCAGTGTTTGGGGTTTGCTGTCATGCTCTCAGCTGCAACTCCATACCACGACTCCCAGGAGGGAGAAATAAAAGTCGACAATTCTGGTTTACTAAGACAAATTGAAGATATTTTCCATTATACCTATTTTGTGCATTAAAAATTCTACTGAATTCATATATATCAAATATTGGTAAGTAATAAGCCCTATATATTAATTAGGTCATAAACATAACTAAAGGCTGGGGGATACAACCAGGAGCATACATTGGCAGGCTTGAACCCCGTAGCAAGGAGGTGGGTTAAGGTAAGTAAAAGCTGTCAGAATGAGAGCAGCGCAGCTTTCAATGCATTTATAAACAGCGCTCAGCAAATCTACATGGAGCACTATATGCAGCTTTATGCTCCTCTGGGCCCCAATGCAGCTACACCCCTGAAGTTATGCCCATTGATAGAATTAATTATAAAAGCATGATAATGTAATAACATAATAAAGCTTTATCAAAGCAAAAATAAGTATAAGAGGAAGTATTCACAAATAATCTAAGCTTCTCTAAATATTTTACGACTAATTGAACATAATCGGTAATAAAATGTTGACTATTGCTCAATCCTTACATTAGGTCTGTTGGCGCCAGGAGGTACTGCATTCATTAACGTGTACATATTGTCTCCAGAATTTGTTGAATCTTAAATAGATAGAAATAATAATAAAAAAATGTAAACATATACGCATCCACACAAGTAACACATACATACATTTAATAACTTGATGTAAAGCTAAATACATTTTTGCCATACCTGACCAGATTTAACACTGCAAAAGTGTTGGTTTTACTACTTAATGTTCACAAGGAGCCGATATTTACCTTTGTATATCTTTATCCCACCTTCTTTACTTCTGACACAACCACACAATGAACAAAATACTACAGGGCTAATCTTAATACTACAGGGCTAATCTTAATACTACAGGGCTAATCTTAATACTACAGGGCTAATCGTACCTGCTGGACTGGGCATAATCGGTGTCCCTGGAGGACCACCACCACCAGGAGGACCCTGCAGAGAAAAATAAAAAAAAGTCAGTACTGCAGTATGAAAACACATACAATAAATACTGGTAGGTATGTTGCTGTGGGTATGGTAACATACCTACCAGTAAATATTGTATAGAGTGAATTAAATGCCTGAATACTGGTGGCTTAATGCATAGCATTAAACCTTTCTATAGGTAATCTATTATGAAATAGCTCACTGATTCACGTTTTACATGGCGATGGCTTCTCCAATCCTTTGCTTTAGCAAATGAAACATCAGTTATAGTTAGGTGATCATTCAGAAGATTGCATTGATGAGGGAATTTTTCATAACACATATACATGGTTTTAAAGACTTAAATTATATACAAAAAACCCACAATGTTTCCATGAAAATGAAATCTGCAAAGGGGTTTCTACGTCAAAAGCGACTTCATTAGAATAACTATCCGGCAATTTGATTTAATAGAGTCGAAATTCCTCATTGTTGCAAATGAATATGAAGCACCGTTTAGGAACCATATGTATTGCAATGGATGTTATTATGTCGCCTGACTGTCTCCGCATCTGTGTGCAGATTGGTAACTGTTCTTCAAACAAATATCAACATATGCACATTAAACGACAGACAAAACAGCCAAACAAGGATCAGATGTTCACTCCACAGACAATACACAAGGGCTCCTCTTAACATCTGGATAACTATTTCTTTGACTAAATAAAATGTAACATCATTTCCAATGAGCAAACAAAACCAGATGAACTTACTACATAATTCCCAGGAGATGCAGATGAGTAGGGTATCTAAAAGAGAATTACAAAACAAAAAAAATCAAAGTTACTCTTTTATTATTCAAGGAAAGGAGAACTATTCTTCTTCTGTGCAAGTTTATTTGCAGGACATATTCTTCTAATTAGTTGCATTAGTCCAGTCTTTATCACATGGATTTAAAATGATTATTGTCCCAAGGAGGGTGGTCACACTTCAGAGATGGAAGGAACAGCTTCTAACTTTATACCAGGGAGAAACATGGTGACAGAGGGAAGAAAAGACGCTGTGATCATTTCTGGCAGACATTATTAAATGTGCTCGATAAATGATGTAACAGCCGATACATACCTTTTTTTTTTTTTTGCATTTTAACAAGTGTAATCCATGGTATAAATACCTGGCAATCGCCTCAGCGAAAATTACTATTTCAAAATACATATAGATGACAGCTAAGTGTTTCTGCAGAAACTCATTTTCATGAATGGGGTAGTATGCCCAAAGGCGTATTACTACCATTCATTACGCTGGCACACTGACACCTCGGCTCCTTGGTCCCCTACTACCTACTATTATTACTGTATTAATGTGCGGCGCGAGCAGAGTTCTGACACTGAGCACTGTGTGATCCTAACTCCAGCGAGTGCAAGGAAAGGTCAGGAAAACGACACAAGTTCCACACTTAAATGGTGACGCTGCAGAAGTTAGGATCGCAGTTCCCTAGTGGAATCTCGTAGTGAACATATGCACAGATGCACTAAGTGGATGTTTTCCCTTCTGAAAAATATTGGTTCATAATGACTGCTCACAGCGTAAGAACAGCTGCAACCTAATACCCTAATATTAACCAGTCATTAATGGTACATTATAATGACAATAAAGGGATATGCAGTGACACTGGAGTAGCGATACATTAATAAAGTGATGGATGCAGATAAAACATGTCAGCACTTTCCTTTAATTGTGCACAAACTTGTCACACAGCTTTATGTTAATTAGGTGGCGACTAATAACACATTTACGAATACCTATACTAATGTTACGTGTGTACTAACAGTGAATTGCTGAACAATTCTAAAGACACACAATCAACAGAACAACGAATACAACAGACAAATGATATGGTTTTACAAACCGAGTTCGCACTTCCAGGGTTCGGCCACGGTCTTCCACCTCCAGGACCCCTAAATGGTTAACAAATAACATAAGATCACCTCATCTGAGTCAATTACCCGGACATATATGGCATTAAATCCACTGCGTTCCCATACTAATACTGTAATTTCCGAGTGAAGCTGTCTGGAAGGCATACAAGGAATTTAATAACTTGTCACACCTTGTCATTATTCTGGAGGCAACGCATCACTTAAAAGCACTAATTGTACCACCCTTTCCCTTTAGAAACAGGTACATTGATAACGTGCCAGCAATACATTAACCCACTGAAGTCTAGCAATTCTCAATAAATAGTATAGAAGCACAACAAGCTGGTCTGTAATAATAAGCTTGCACTGACAGTGAGCACTACTGCTGGCAATACAATGCACAATATTTACAGTGGCCTTTAATTGTTTAGGTGATGGGCGGTTTGATGGACGGTGGTTTGGTTGATGAGTTTCTTCAGCTGTAGATGAAACATTATTAAAGCTGGCCATACACTATAAGATAAATTGTTCCAATCAAAACATTTTTTCAAGAGTGGGCAAAACCATGTTGANTTGCAGGGGAGGCAAATTTAATTAATTGCAATCAGTATTACAGGTGAGAGATGATGTTTCCAGCCCAAGTGTAATAACAGTGTAACAGTAACACTGGTCAGTATCTGTGTCAGTGATTGCGCTACAT
>JABWIB010005737.1:3507-14972 GCA_016617825.1 Platyplectrum ornatum
ATGGCGCTATATAAAAACCTGTTAATAAATAAATAAATAATAAATAAATAATACACTGTCTACTAAGGAAAGTGTTGACATCATACAGGATAATAGAAAAGTATGTAGTTTTTAAGCTATGTTTAATACTTACGGTCCTCGGTTAATTTGGTTCCCCTGTATATGCTAGACTCTCACAGTTTACCATGCGAGAAGACATAGACGATACATACATTTTACGTATGCCAGGGAGGTCACCATATTAAGACAGTGAACCATGAAGACTTCAGGATGGTAAGTTTTATTTTTTATTATTATATTTTTATTAACCTATGCTTAAGGAGACTATATGGCATAATACATGCCAGGGTAGCAGCAGTGAACATAGCATGCTGGAGCTTATGGTACTAAAAGCTTCAGAATAACCTGCTAGCCATGCAAATACTAAGACATGGAGTACTACAAGCACCTGCATGCTCTAAAGGCAGACTTTTTTTTAACTATGTTGTCATACATTTTTTCTTAGTTGGCAAAACGCTGAGTAGGATACTCGGTAAATGTTAACTTTCTCCTACAGAACTATTGACTGATACAGACTGAACTTGTCACCTTGTAGGAAAAACAGAAACATTTGTAAAATGTAAATGTTCATTTGAAACAAAGATGAAACACCAAATACTATAACATGTAATGTGTATGTATATGTTTAAATAAGGATATCATTTCATATTATAAATTTCTTATAGATGCTTTGTCTCAGATGGACCAGTTCAATCTTTAGCAATACAGATTTCTCCTCCTCACATCATACATGTATGTATATGGTAAATATTTATATTTGTGTGTGTATATATATATATATATATATATATATAGCTGTACTCTTACTCATTGCTAATAACCTTTTTGACTTTCATCTGTAAAACTAACTTGAAAATAAAAAAACACAGGTGAATCTATCATAATGCCTAAAGGTACATGACCTAGTGTTTAACTATGTCTTTAGACCCTGGCAGAAAACCAGAGTCTAGAAAAACCTGCTATGCCAGTTTATTTATGATTGGGTGGCAACCAAACCCACAACAGAGCAATGAATAAAACGTGGCACTANCATAAGGTCAGCACATTATAAGTAATACTTAAGCAGTGGTAACGACGCAGATGGCCATTTTCCCATGGTTCTGAATTTCTGCAATCCTAAATATACTAAACTTAGTCATCCCTCTAACAATTATGGTAATCTATACAACTGCATTCAGTCATTGATTTATAGGTATTATCAGCATAGAATATCAAGTATAGAAAGACAAAGGCACACTTCAAGGCACAACTGTCTGATTATTCCTGTAAATAAATGTTAGATTCATGTCATTTTGCAGGTATTATTATAACAGTAATAAAAAACAATAAAAACTCTACGCATATTTTATTTTAATATTAATGGCTTCAAAAACTTTCCCAATATATAACCCATGAATATTATTTNTTTNTTTTTTTTAAATGGCCACTGGATGTTGTGTAGTTTACTCTCAATTATATATAAAAAAATCTGTATTAAGATGATAATTATGCTATAAGGCATACAAGATCTTAACATACTATGTCCTTTTGTATATAATATTTAAACAGATACTCCTAAAGACATCTCTTAGTTATTGCTATTAGGGTATTTGTGTATTTTAATGGCATTATACATCACCTTGAATTACTGTTACTTTTATTTAACCACTTCACGTATAATGTAGCCTTGGTGTCCAATATTATTAATATTGCAAGGTACAAAATGCATTATCCTATCTAGGACCTTCAGTGTGTTGTACCAGGCATGATAAAAGTGTGTAGCAGTGAGTATATTACACTTTAAAACTGAACTCTCCCTCCAGGTCTCTCCACAAGAGAAGACATTTTCTCACCTTCTTCTTGAGTTACTTTTTTGCTGTTAATGCATGGCCATGGTGAGAGTGTAACAGCCTCTCACAATTTAGATAAAAAACTTATGGGACCAAAACAGACCATTAAGTCATTCATAAATTGATGTCTGAAGTGTGACTTTTGTGGCCTAACTCCCATAACTTAAAGTTACCAATATAAAAGTTTCCCCTGTTTCAGCGTGTGTGAAAATGCATATTACTATTTTATATAAATAGTAGAATACATGCTTTACTTTTTTCCTGCTGTTTAATAAAATCATATTTTCTTTGCTAGCTTTAATTACTAAATTATAAGGCCATTTTTAAAGTTAGATGAGGTTTCTTTAAGTGGGCGCGTATGGTGTTGGCTTTAAATAACACAGAGGAATGTCTGTTCCTACTTTGTAGTAATATTGGGAGATGTACAGTCTAGCACCACTAGAATGAGCAGAATTATTAATGGAAATACAACACACTATAACATTTCAGCTGTTTGAACCTTACAGTCAAAAGGGTATTTAACACTTTGGGGTAAATTTACTAAGCAGCAATTTTTTCAAACCCACATTTAGTGTCGATTTTTCCAGTGATTTGAACTATTGAGAATTTACTAAGGGTCATTAATAGAAACATAGAAAGTGACGGCAGATAAGAGCCACATGGCCCATCCAGTCTGCCCAGTTGTNTATTTAAAACTATACAAACCTAATTGTATTCTCTATTTTGTTTCAGACTCAGAATACCCTTATATTTATCCCAAGCATGCACTGTAAAATCACTGAATAATTATTCACCACCAGAATGCCATTTTCAAATCGCCATGGCAATTTCTGACATGATCGTCATAGACCTTTAAGTATTTACTAAGCGAAAATTTTGAAATTCAACGTTAATTTGAACTGAAATTGCCAAAAGCAAAAGAGGCGCCTAATCTGATTTGGCCTAATCTCTCTCCATTCATCAAATCCTAAAGACTAACCANGCTATTACCTGTGCAATTCTGCACAGTAATCTAAACATTGGGCTGGATTCAGCTTTTCACTCTCATGACTTACACTCATGAGTTACACTCTCATGGGCAAACCATGTTGAATTGCAGGGGGGTAAAATGAATGTCAGTGTTTGCATGCAGGGAGAATACTTTATTGTTGCATGTTGCACACAGATACTGACCAGTGTTACAGTTACACTGTTATTAGACTAGGACTAGGAAACATCAGCTGTCACTTGTTATGCTGATTGCAACTAATTAAATGTACCTCCCCTGCAATTCAACATGGTTTTGCCCATGAGAGTGTAATAGTCATGAGAGTGAAAAGCTGAATCTGGCCCATTGTGAGAGTAGAGAAAGAGGAACATTACCAGCACCTGATCCAGCCTTGCCCTGGGTTACCACACCNTGTAAGATCTTTTAGTATGTGCTTGAACCAGGTTTGGCTTAACCAAACTAACCTCCTGAGACTTTATAAGCAGGTAAGAAGGAATTTGGAATAAAAAAAAAGCCACACACCAATTTGCGCTTCTAGGGATCGCCAGAATAAGAGGAGCAGGTCACCAACCTGCAATAATTGAGGAATCCTCCTCAGTTACACATGAAAAAATAAAGGTCTCTTATTCAGCTGGCGCAACACCCCTAGGGGAATGAGTGTCCATAAACCACATACATTTTCGGTACAGTATAACAATACATCCCGTTCTCCAACTTATTCCTTATTCCTCCAACTTTTCACTCTAATATTGAGGTGAACACTAAGTACCTTTTTCTTTATTGTTTTGATGGTCTCACAAAAAATTCCTTGAAGGAAGGTCCAACTCAGATAGAACGAACAGTCTTTCTTGGGCAATAGTGTGTCCCTCGTCCTGTCCCTCCAGGTGGACCCTTCCGAATCAACTTCACGTTCATGTTACCAAATGCACGACTTAGATTCCAGCGACTCGGTGTGCTCCCTTTGCTCTCTCATGCGTTCGTTCCTTCGAGGAAATTAATATTAATTCAATGAGTTAATGGTGTAACACCTGGAGGGACAGGAGGAGGGACACACTATTGCCCAAGAAAGACTGTTCGTTCAATCTGAGTTGGACCTTCCTTTGAGGAATTTTTTGTGAGACCATCAGAACAATAAAGAAAAAGGTACTTTAGTGTTCACCTGATGTTTCCAGTCTGAGACCGGAATAGTGGTTGGCATTTCACAGGCGACATTTTACAGACACTTTTCTCAAGTGACGCAGACGTAGAAGAAGACTCCTCACCATGTGTCGGAGACCAGTCACCACGAGGANCATGAAGGATCTATGACTAAGGAAGCAAAGAGAAAACATTGACAATATGATATTGTATTGTACTTAATATCAGAAAAGCAATTGTGACAATTGACCTCCCTGTGCCTGTACGAACCAACATCATTGATAGAGCCGACAACTGTTCCACAGAGGTGTGGCTTCCTCTGAAATATTGTCTTGTGACCCAAGACTTGCTGCCTGTGCCCCAAGAACCTCTTATAGCAAGGGACAATTGCCTTCATCAGCATGCAATTCTCCTCAAGCTGTGGCCACATTTGGTCTTATGCAGTTGGCCCACGAACCTGTCCCTGCATTAGCCTGCTTTCTCATCCTACCTCCCTCGACTAGCCATAATCACATAAAATAAAAACGGGTAATTAAACAACTCTGACACAGTAATCACAGAAACAATCTTAATAAGCTTAAAGATAAGCAAAAAATATCACAAATTGCTAAAAACATCAATAAAACTGACAAAACTATAAATGACAGAAGCACTGTAAACAAAAACATTCAACTATCGCAACAGCCTAAAATGCAAAGGCCACATCTCACATGTGTAGATAGCTTGGTTTCAGAGTTACAGCTTCATCACCCATAGACTTACATTGTCAGTACTAAGGGGGGGATGGGGCGGACGGATGAGAGTGGCAGGGGGGGAGGGGATTCTAGGCCCCCTTTTATAGCGACCGCTATAGCTGCGCCACTGCTACTCCTTATCTGTGGAATCATTGTGCTTCAGTATAGACTATGTGTAATCACAAAGTGTGCACATTTGCTACTTGATTCTGAGATGCTAGAGAAAACATTCATTGAGAAAATATTATTTGTCAATGTGCAGAAATACAGTGAACAATAAATGCATAGGGCCTCTCTTTTTATACTGGTATGGATGCCTGAAAGTCAATAAGACACCCCTGGAGTGATCACTGTATGTTGTGGCCTGCTGAGTACAGAAAACACATTGGCAGAAGCCCAGATTTACTATCGCAGAGCTAAGCATCTTTGTTATTTCCATTCATTGAAGTTATTTTTTTTTTAGGTCTAATAATACCTCTTTGGCTTGATCATTCTACATTTCTGCCTTGAACATAATATAAATGAGATTTTGCAGAGGACAGTCTTGTGCATTAATGTAATATCTATTTCATTTCATTATTATTCAGTGCCAGTCAAAGGCCATTTTGCTAATTTGTGCTGTAACATGTTGTTCAGTTTGCTAATTTCATAAAAGCTTCTGAGGGACACAGTGAGTGTATTTCTCCTAAAACTCTCTAATTATTACCCAATGCATGTTTAGATCTGCCCAGATTTATTCATACACATAACATAGTGATTATAAAAAAAACCAGTATGGATTAAAAATTAAGTGCAATAAGTTTATTTCTGTAATGTTTGTTTAGACACTNTAGGTGTATATAACAAATAGGCTTTGAAGTGACTGCTTCTGTACACATTTCTTTATGTCATTTTCTCCATATTCTCCATACAGAAATAATATTTGTACCTAGTTATGTACTTCTATATCATCTCACACATTAAGTGTTCTCCAGAGATACTAAACTGTCATCTATCCTTGTACAACATAATGCATTTCCCAGACCTCAGTGGAAAAATGACTAAGAACAGTGATTTGTTGAACACCCCCCTGAATTATAAGTCATTAAGGGTTTCCGCAGACTGAATCCTGAAATAGCACTGTGTCTTGTTCATTTGAGTAAAACGGGTTATCTTATTTCCTGCACACACAACAGGACAATGCTTATATGTGACATTTTTGCTTCCTCAAAGACTTTTATAACTACATAGCCATGGCCTTATATGTAATATATTTTAAATCACAGCTGGCAATCAAGTAGTTAATTTTGAAGACACTGGTATCACTTTATATTAATATACGAAAGAATGTTTTCGAGGAAATAATTGCTTTTTCACCTATCATAATTTCCGTGGTCAACAGGATATGAGTTATATTGAATCACAATGTTTTTTTCTTTCCTAGTTAAGACCAGCAACAACCAGGGTTGGCGCAATGTGGTAACTGGTGGGGCTGAGCTGCAGGGGGCACCAGAGTACTGCATGGGGGCACATATTGTATATATTCTACTCCTTTGCTTGGCTGTGCAGTATTTCCTCCACAGCTGATGGCAGGCAGCGACGCCGCATAATCTGAAAGCTTGTATAGCCCAGCGCAGATCATGAACAAAGTCTGTACAGATGCCTACTTGATTTTTTCCTATTCCCTTTATACAATTTATTTTTCTTCTGGCAGGAAAGGTGGGTGGTGTTTAGGCCGTAGTAGTAGATGATTGTTCCAAATGCGCTAAAGAACCTTTGGGACCTTTGCTGTTTTAGAGATAGGGAGAATGTATTGTGGTGATGTACTGTAGGTTTGTATATCGGGTACAGTGTATATATATATATGGGGTGCAGTATGTGAGACAGAGATAAGGAGAATGTGTTCGGGTGCGCACTGTGTGTGTAAGACAGAGCTCCGACTAATGTATGATGGGGTGCACTTGTGTGTAACATAGAAGTATGGAGAATTAGGGGACATGAATGTGTATTTGTGTGAGAGAGAATGCAAGTGCTTTTCTAGTGCTTGTAAAACAGGAGGACGCACATTTATAGTTTTCATATACCCCATATACCCCAGCACTGGCCCTGTCAACAACTATAACTTATTGTGGATTCCTGNATTTACTTAAACTTTTTTTTTATCTCTATTACATTGCTCTGAATTGTCAACTTTACATTACAATATATGGCAAAAAAAACATTGACTACTGATATAATTATATACATTTAAATTTCATTTAAAATAAATGGTAATTCCTGCTATTAAGGTGCACCCATGACTACAAGATGGGGCTACAAGATGACTAGGGTATGAAAAGTGTGGTAGAAATTGTGTCTGTTCTGTTTGGTCATCTCAAATTTCCAGCTGGCAGTACTACTCCTGTACTTTGTATGAATATNCAACTTACTCCAGATAGATGCCCTCAGACAGGCTAAGTATCACCATTGGATGACTTTATTTATTTATTTATTTCCTATTTTTAATTATAACAGCTGGACTATTAATTTTGCATAATTTTTTGTCATTTTTCTTTTTTGGATTTTTTGTGTCCTTTTTTTGCTCGTTTTGATTTTGCTTTTATTTTACNGGAAACCTTCCTTTAAGAATGGCCGTTACTCATGGGCCACAATGTTGGGCTTGCCCCCCAGGCCAAAATTTGCCAGTCAGCCCCTGCTCTTTACTGACAAGAAAAAAATCATTTCTGACATCAAATGCGCACACTTACCACAGTGCAAGACTAAAATGACAAGAGAATATGCGCTGTTCTGAGAATACACTAAATTATGTTTTTAAATGCTTGATGTTACAATGGAAACAGTACATTATACAGTTTAAATACAAGGAATTGTTCATTACAAAAACAAGATAAGAGGGCTAATTGTATTAATACAAAAATGTGTAGATTAGTATATTCATCCAACAGAGATATCTTACTTAAATATTATTAATTACTGTTTTCATTTAATGAACTGGATCCAGCACTCCATACAAAATCTGTTCGCACAGAGCGCAGTGCTGGAGAGGGGAGTAACCCATACCCCTGCCTCCCCCTAAACCAATTCCATACTGTAAAAATCTTTCCCTCTGCACAATTTCCGCCCGGGAACCTGTCTATGTGTGCTGGTAAATTTGTCCAATTTCAGGCATCAGACAGGATTCTGGATCCTGTCCAATATGTATTATTATCATATATCAATTTGTTGTATAGATATGTATTTTTATGTTTAAATTTAAGATTTGGATTANTTCTGTAGTTTTCATTTTTAATCATTAATTAGTTCACTGTATCCACTATCTAATATTTAAATGGATGGCTATCACTGAAGCTGAATCGTGTGCTATCACTGAAAAGTGTTAATGGGTATTAAGATCAGAGATGTTAATGAGAGTAGAGTCAGGGTGGATTTAATAGCATTAAATATGCACTGAGCCAACATATTAACATCCTCATGTTCTAAAGCTTTTCCAGATTAACTGTGTACTTGAGGTAGCCAATATAGACAGAATATATCCAATTTAACATTCTTACCATTCCCTAATGTATTTGATACATATGCAGCATATGCTTGTTGTATACATGATTTGTATACATGATTTTAGTGTTGGAAATGAAAAATAATTTATTATTTTAGTTCAAATATTATCATAATAGCCCAGATGGTCCGCAGTCTAGAGATTTTTGGTACCACTATTGCTAGCCGTGGTTAACATGGCGATGATGGCTTAAATGTTACTAACTTCCATGTTATGTGATAAACACTAAAAAACAGTGATTTTCTCATAATATTGAAGTTAGTAAATGGACTACCAATACTACACCTAGCAGCCTTTAGGTGATCATTACTTTCCTTACTAAGATTTAGCTCAGTGATATTGTATTTTATCTAGTACAGTACTTATTTTGGGTCTACACATTGGGAATAGCAAAAAACTGTATGGAAGATGAACTAAGATTTCCAGACCCCAGTAATGCTGGAGGTGAAGACCCATAGGAAGTCCACTAAATGTCCAGAAACCAGTATGAGGTAGGGAAGAGGGGACTGGATACGGTCCATGCTGACAAAAAATTTAGTTATGGGGGATTAAGGAAGCTTATCAGACAGGACAGTGTGAGGGAATTATTATCATGTACATCTTCTTGACCTTGATTTCATGGTGTTTCATTTTCTCCCCTTACAGGTAGATGAGATTCATGATGTCAGTAATAACTTCTGACAATGGTTTCCTCATGTTGTTCTGTTTGACTGGCTCTTTTTCACCATGGCCCATAAGTATTTTTTGCCTTATGAAATTAATTATCCATTTTAAATCATATGCTTCTGCATTGTCTATGATTCAAGATAACATATGCCCGCTAAGGTTTCTAAGCTGTGCAGGTCCACCATAGGTATCTCAGGTGGGAACCACTATATGGCAGACTAAGCATGAACTTTGGTTGGTGACAATCAGCCTTTGTCTTGTGCCCCCTGCAATGTCTTACGGGCCCATCATTCAGGCTTCTGCCTCCCTTGGACTTTCATTGCTGGAAATCTTTTTTAATTGAGGAAAAGAGCACCTCGTTTTAATGGATTAATATTCCAATTGGTTTAGAAATTAATGTCACAGGTCACAGGACTGTGTTATTATACTGTAAATATATTCTTTGTGCAGGGTTTGGAAACAGTCATAGATTCTTTCTATTACCCACAATTATGAAGTTATGCTCTTTTTAAAGCAGAAATTCAGTTATATGATTCGAGTTCCTGCAGTGTCACATAAATCTACAGCCACAAGATTAATTTCTCAGACTTCAGCATCCTACTCCCCATTTNGTCCATGAGTCTTTGTGCCCTTTGGTGCACACAATAGTATGTCCCACTACAGTACAGGACTGTTACTTTCAGCTTGTGAGGACATTAGAAGCTTATAGAGTGCACAATACAAGAAGCAAAGAGAGAAGATTAGGTCAATTACGGGTGCACTCTTTAGATGTATTTACACTAACACGGTTTTAATAAAACCAGTATCTGTATTGATATATTTAAAATAATATGGGAGGAACGACACGATTTCATCAGCAGAATATTAAAAACGACAAAAGACAAAAGCAAGAAAGTGTAAGAAAAATGTGTAGGTATTTCCTCCCACATTATTTTAAATATATCACTAAAGATGTTGGTTTTATTAAAGCCGTGTTGATGTGAATACATCTAAAGAGTGCACCCATAATTNCTTCTAGATTGTGAGGACAGTAAATGCTGCGCTGTGCTTATCTGCCATGAGACACAAAGCCAAGTTATTGTGGTAACAGTGAAGCAATGCTATGAGCTATACTTTGGATACAAAGTCGGTGACCAAGTCAAATACCATGCCCCTCATATTTTCTGTCTCACTTATGTCAGGCTCCTCAAAGAATGGGCCTAGGGTTCTAAGTACATGAACTTTGCTCTTCCAATGATTTGAAGGGAACCAAACTACTTTTAGCTGATAAACATTCTGGGTATCAGCTCTAAGTCAAAGCAGACCTTGACATACCTCACAGCAGGGCTCNAAGTAGGCCGGTATATGGCGTATGGCATACCGGCACCTCTTTGCCCGCTAGAAGGGGGGGCTTGTCTACATACCGCCACTTCATAAATCTGAAACCAGTCCTATGTCCAGTATTTTTATGGTTGCAGGGGGTTATCTGAAGCTGTCCATGAATAGCATCATATTAATGGAAAAAGCCCCATGAGTAATGGATTTCTTCAGGTATGCACAGCTTAACTTCTTGAAAACAAATGATTAGAGCACATAAAATGGGGAGATGCCTTAAAACCGATGAGAATGTTATTGCTGATGACATCTTTATGCACCGGGTGTATTTTTAGCAGTGAGTTCTTCCAGGAAAAAGCTGAAATCATTCATTCAATCTGGACACATTACAACAAGCACTAGAAAGCATTGTGTAGATTAGAGGTAAAAGAAATAGTTTGATCACAAATAAATATATGACTTGGGGAAACTAATATTGATCGGTCTTGTAAACTGGATGNCAGATCAATAGCAATTTCTGGAAATGCAAGACATTTATTCTGTACAAGTTGTACGACTGCAAGGGAAATGAATGTGCTCATAAAGAAGCCTCAGACAGCGTTCCTGTAGTTCTTCCTTTGTTTTACAGAAAATGTTCTAGAGAACTCTAGGAAATGAGCCAAACCATATTTAGTACAAAGCCATGCACACCTCTCCTGATTCACATTTACTTTCTTTTGCAGACTAGCTGCAGTAATCCATAATGCCAGATATAATGGCATTTGGATGAGATCTAATCAGGTATCAAAACACAGCTGCTTTATTTACTGCACATATANTGCTATAATATGGAATTATCACAATGTCTAAAAATAAATGTAGAGCCCTTTTATTCACAAAGGACATGATACTGACTTATGTACTACTGAACATACAAGTGTATACGAGTTATCAGTGGGCAAAATCATATTGAATGGTTGGGCAAAACCATAGTGAATTACAGGAGAGGGAAATTTAATTGAGTTTAGAGATGATGTTTCCTAGCCCAAGTCTAATAACAGTGTAACAGTAACACTGGTCAGTATCTGTGTGCAACATGCAACAATAAAGTATTCTCCCTGCATGCTCTATTATTGCACTTTGCACACAGATACTGACCAGTGTTACTGTTACACTGTTATTGGACTTGGGCTGGAACCATCATCTGTCACCTGTAATACTGA
>JABWIB010005739.1:18561-30164 GCA_016617825.1 Platyplectrum ornatum
CATGGTTTCCGCTTGTAAGTTCATAAGTACAGAAGTCGGCATCCTGTCTGTGCACTGTATGTGCTATCCCACACATGTCATGGTTAGAATGGGCTGATTGCTGCATCATTGTGAAGGAATTGTCACATGNGGCAACCACTTCTATTCACATAAAGTTATGCACAGAAACCTGAGCAAAGTGGCAGCCCTTGACTTGAGGTGAGCGTAGGAGACAAGAAATCTTTATATTGACATTGAGGGGGTTATATAGTGCATGCCCACTTTCTTTCTTTTTTTTGAGATCAGGACCCTATTTTCTGTTCAGTTCTAGTGACTCATTTTCTAGTATATATATTTATAAACATTCGCACACAAATTGTAAACTGCTACGTAATACAATGACGCAATTTAAAAACCTGGTAATAAATAAATAACATCCAGGTATCTAGACGTGTGTTGACATATGTCTTCGCTAATCTTTATTAAAATAATTAAAGTTAGTTACTGAAGCTATTGATGATTCCTTTTGTACATGTACAAATGTTTGAGTTGCGTAGTAGCGTATATGGCAGAATTGTGACACTAGAGGGGTTATTAGGGAAATTGCATTTCTGAAATATGGTCTGACATAAAAGCATTTCTTGATGGCAAAGATGGAGGTGCCTTGTTATTTCATTTGGGTTTATTTCCCAGTTGTAATTTTCAAGCTCATGGAGTTTCTCCCAATACTTCTGAGATAGACATATATTAAGAGGGGACAGTACTACTTCAAAAGGTTGTGTACAGTCATAAAACACTTTTGATTGTTAAACTGCAATCTCTTTACCNGCATCAGACCCCACAAAGGTGCTGGGGATTCATCGTGCACTGTTAAATGTATAAAAATAAATGTGTAAAAATAAATAACTAAATGGCTATTATTTGACTTGGCATTATCACATCATTATAATAATGTAAATATTATGCTTGTGTTCTTTTTAATGCTTACTGCAAGTGCCTATTTCTATTTAGCACATGTTGGCTGGCACCTTGTGTTTGCTGATATAAAATACAGGACTGTGCCTTTGTTATTGCTTTGCTACCTGAGTTTTTCGCCTCTGTCTTTTCTTTCTAATTGAAACTGTTCTCCGNGCCTCGCCTTGCCCTGTGGAATGATACTTTACACATACACCACAAGACACTGAGGAATTGTACCTGCCGCTTCAGTGAGGGCGGACCAAAGGCCAGACATTCATGCCTGTTGCATTTCTTTCATGTCTTAACACAACCAGACTTAACCAGAGTAAAACCTAAATAGATCTTTTGACAGGAAAAATGTGTTAACTGAATGACAAAACAATCTTTGTCTCTACATTTAATACACTGTCTAAGTGCCTCATTGCTCCACTTCTAACACCGCCCCAGGGCAAATTTACAAAATAATGTTCTTCTGTTATGAAATGACTAAACATATGCGTCTGCCAACTGTCTGTGTTTAGGGGGGAAGAGAATCCATTAACATATTTGAATACGCAGAACATGTCTTTAATCCATTAACATATTTGAATATGTCTTTAATCTGTTGATTTTTCTTTGTTCTTTGGAAATTGATATAACCTAGCTACTAGGAAATGGTGAGATTTAGGAATGGGTGCAGAATTCCTGCAAGGGGTTATTTTCTGATCACTTTTTATTTATTTATTGTTTTTATATGAATTCATTATTTTGTTATAAGAATCTGTCAGTTCGGATGTTCCTGCTATGAAATGCAATGGTGGCGGCTGGGGTGGGGGGCATTATTATTTTGTACAGCAATGTGATTTAAACATTTGAGGACATGTGAGGTTCAATAGCTGTTACTTCATTTCTGTGTTTTCTGTTTGATCTCATGGATTGCTTAAAATGCCAGNAAACAATAGAAGCAGATGCTCATATCAGCTTCCGTTCCTTCTCCTATTCAGAATGCTGGAAGAAAAACACTTTGTATAGAGTTATAAATGGACTGTACGTTTTATCAACCTGTCTGGAGTGGGTAGCCTTACAGCTAACTGTATGTCTGCAGTCTGCACTCTATATGTGTGTTTGGGTACGGTTTATCTCTGGAAAAAGACCCGTTTGGCTATTGACATAAAATGACATTACATTATCATATATATCCCCTGTCCTCCAGTATGCTGAAGGCGAGCCTCCTTTGTTATTTCCAGACCCTCTTGTGTTTTATTAATAACTTGGGGAATACAATAAGCCTTTGGGTAGAAGTTTGTATGGGCGTTTTCTGTTCTATGACTGTTGTGCAAGTTGCGTGTTATACACCGCTTGCCTCTCTTCCATTCCTTGTTTGAGCCATACTCTATGTATGTTATCACACACACCTATTGTAAGTTAATTATAGACTCTGCTTTATTCTTCATGAGTGCCAATATNCTGGGCGATTTTGCCCTTGGAGAAAGCACACCCAGGTTCACGTACAGGCTTTAGCCGAGGGGATAGGAAGTTCTTTTATGAATGACAGGCACTTTGTGATGCGAGTGTTCAGNTTCTCATAGAAAGTGGAGGCTACTGGGGTAAACTTAGATCATCCATTTAGTCTAATGAGACCAAACTGCAACTATAGCTTAATGTTATTGCAGAATGATTCATATCAAGCTCAGAATTCAGAAGTCTGAGTCGGGGATTTCTTGAAAATGAATGAATGAATCAGAAAGGAATCTAGGAGCTACTATTACATCAGGTTTGATGGTACCATAGTTAATTGATTTAAGTAAGCAATGAAGAATGCCAAGTAGATGCTTGGTTGCACAGATTATTTATTGACAGCCTTATCTACAGTACTGTGTTTTTACAAAGTGCAGGCCTGATATGTNCTAAAAAGGAACAGCAGTATTTAGTGATGCTGTATATTGAGGTTTAGAGGAGCTGTAGGAAAAAATTATTGTCACAGTCTTGTTTCTAGACTAGAGAGTTTGAAAGAGATATTAGAGGAGATGGGGTGCGGGGGGCATTACACATGGGGGAATCCTTGCATGGTAGAACGCCTGTTGTACATAATACTGGAATACTGGATCTCTTGACTGTTACTCCGCTTGGCTTGGAAAGTACCAGTTCTGGTTCCAAATAGAAGAGGGGTTGCAAGAAATAATGAATGCCTCGTCCCTGCACGCACTGTGCAGTTGTAAGGCCTGGAAATGTTGTTGTTTTGTATACAGAATGAAGCTGTTGAATTTAATACTACAAAAATGATTAACCCCAAGGTCCATTTAGGCAGAATATGTAAGAAAAACTGTGCCTTTTCTCTTCTCTCTCATATGTTGTGCTGCAAACTCTATCTCTTGTCTCTTGATTTATTTAAACTTGATTTGTATTATTCCTTAGAGAGGCACTGGCATGTAAACTTACAGGAGAGATCCATTATGCATGTAGTATTCAATAATTGCTGGTNCAAACTGTGCTACATAATTATTGTTCACCATCAGTAATCCTTATTTGCTTTTACCTTTTGGACTGAGCTGCAACAAATTGCTCCGCTTATATGTATACATATACAGTATTAAATCTACACAAATGTATGCTCCCTTCTCCTTATTATCCATTCTGCCATATTCTACTGTCCTTTACCCCTCATTTTAGAGATATGGAATTTGTGATCCTTAGAAGGCACTGCAATCAAATCCAATTCATTAGACATGCCAGAAGTCCGTAATCTCTGTACACATTTAGTCGTGTCCTCCTGTCCATGTGCGATCTGTGTAGGACTCATAGTGTGGCACCTGGCTGTAATAATAATATGTGAAAGATTGGTGTGTGTGTTGGATACAGATAAAACNTGCTATAATTTATAGAACATAAAAGGCACGTGAAATGAAAATGTACAGATCGACGCTTACCATNAGATCCGTCTACTGTTTGCATCCTGGTGGTTCCCAAGTCCTAGCACTGCATTCTAATTTTATATGATCTTGANTACTTTATGATTACATAATATTTGATGGGAGATCAGAACCACATGGCCCATCTAGTCTGCCCATTCCACCCCCCCACCTGTCCTGTGAACCAACCATTGCCTACAACTTGCCTCCCACTCTCATCACTTAGTACCAACCCCAAGTAGTGACATCCAATTTCACAACCACACACATTATGGACCATTTTAGTTTGCTACCAATTGAGGCACAGGTGCTAATCACTGAGCCACCGTGCTGCCCAACCATAGTTTTATGCTCCGAATAGTGCACCTTCTGAATGTGGAACCCAGCCCTTGGCATTTCCTGGGCAACAATTACAAGTGAAACAAAAGTTGAAACTGTNTAGATCACTAACCTTTTGAGATACTGCATTTGTAACATTTAAATCTATATTGACTCTTCTCAATGTAAATATTTGTTNTACTCCAGTATATATGCGCATCAGTGAATGTGGAAGGTTGGAAAGGTTTGTATAGTATAGAGTGTGCAGTGTGTAATTCACTTCTGTTCAGTCATTCACAGTAGGGATAAGAAGAATGTGCTAATTCCTTTTTGACAATTGTGTTTTTCTTCTGTTTACTTTACAGACAAGTATCAAAGAAGGATTATTACTGAAGCAAACCAGTTCATTTCAAAGATGGAAAAAACGCTATTTTAAGCTCCGGGGCAGAACTCTTTACTATGCCAAGGATTCAAAGGTAAGAGAATTGACATTTCGTTCTCTTCCAATAAGCAGTGTTTATATAGTGAGAACTTGGCTGTACAATATCATTACTTATCACAATCAACTCTTATCATCTTCGTAGGAGCATGTCTACTATATCTTATGATATTAAAAATATCATATCTTGAATAAAGACCCCTTCTAAATGCAATCGATAATGAAAATCAGTGCATTGCATACTTAAGTAGCATTAAATCATTGAAATCCCTTGTCAGCACAATATTTATATCAATTCTATTCTACGGTGCAGAAAAACTTTTTATACCANTTCCAAACAATTCCTTGTAATAATAAAAAAGAATAATAGAGTTCCATACAGAAATCACATTTGTTCATTGTAAATACATATCCAGTATGGTGAATGGGTACAATGGCAACAGCTACCGCCGGGCTGGAGAAGGCTAAGGGTGGGCTGCAGGGAGGTGAAGGTAAAGCTGCTGGAGGGGAGGGGAAGGTTTGAGTCTTAGGCTNTGAGTAGGGAAAAGTTTGGGTTTTAGGCTTTGGGAGGGGAGGGTTGTGGTTAGGCTGCAGGGAGGGTTTATTAACATACTTAAATTGACCCAATTGCTTTAACAACAACATTTATTGTTTCCTTTTTGATTTAAAGGTCTGACAACCTCTTTAAGTGTTGTGCTTTTAGTATATTGGCATTTAATAAACTGTTCTTTACGCACAAGAGTGTCAAGAGATCTAAGTGGGGGGGGTCTGTGGTTAAATCCTCTGCACCCATATTTAATGGGCAACCTCTTTTTGTTTTTTGTTTTTTTTTGTTTTTTTGCATTGTGCAATATATTGTGACTACAGTTACTAGAAATCCCTTTGCATGCTCAATTTGTGCACTTTAGTTTATATGGTTTAGAAATCTCCGTATGGATGACCTCTTCATTTCCTCAGTCTTTGGTAACTGTGCTGAAAGTGATACGCGTTGGCNTGTATAATGCTGTAGCTACTAATATTCTCTGAGGATTCCGGGTCAGATTGGTCCCAGCACTGGAACACATAGAGAAGCCAGGCATTTTTTTCAGGATTTCTTATTTTAGAATCTTTTTATGCAACTCCTATGGGAAATGTTATTTTGGCAGCACAATTCCAGATTACCACACACAGTACAGGGACATAGTGTTTTTTTTTATTTGAGGCAGAAACCCACACTATTTTTATTCTCAATCTTTGACGTCAAAGAGCACTGTGGAGCTGCATTTCGGTTTAACTATTTTCCAATATTAAACCAAATAAGGTCGTTTTAAACAAGCTTTCACTGTGTCTATGCACAGGGAGTAATCCTTAAATGTGTCAATCCAGCTANAGTGTGTACCATGTAAAACCCACAAAGTCGTCTGAACGTTGCCTTTTGGAATGACTGATACAGCCAGATTTCATGTAAAAATGACAGGACTATGTGCAGTGTTTAGAGTTCTCCACAGCGTCCGAAACTTTCCTTAACTCCACGGTATTGCTGCTTCTGTCTGAGGTAGCAGCAGTATCCTCTCCNGCATCCATGTGACTGCACAGAGGGGTTCTAGGATTCTGCAATCTAACAGTAAAGTGACTTCTTCTATGTCCCAGCAGCTCATCAAAAGCAAACAGTGTTTTCCCAGTTACTATAGAGACTGGAGCCCAGAAATGCCAGCTCTATCTTATAAAAAGTTATTCATATGTGAGGAGCGTAAACCTGTTATTTATTTATTTTTTCGATAACCAGACTGAGGTGTGCATATTCATGTTGTTTAACCNAAGCAATGGTCACCATCAATCTGTAGTTTTTGGAGGAGATTTGACATTGTCAATAGTCATATCTTAGTGTGANCCTGAAGGTATAACTAGAATTCAGTTGCCAGTCCTAATAGAAATATTTCAACTATTATGCAGTCAGTGGAGAATGCTGCTTTTATGGAGTCAGTCAGTGCAATCTACAGTTTGTTTGTTTTTAATCTAGTTTACATCACGGCTTGACAAACATCTATATGTAGCAACTTATGTGTGTGTTTTATATATAAATATAAAATATAGTATATAGAATGTGTCCAAATATTTAGTTTTTATGGTGATTATAATCCAAGACACACACGTGTGTGTGTGTGTGTGTGTGTGTGTGTGTGTATATATATATATAATATATATATAATTTTTTTTTTTATATATATACACACATTACTGTGGGTGGCACTCTATATTAAGGTGCAGACAAGAACTTACAGCAATAAAGTAAAGCCTGATGAAAGAGGAGGATGTCAGAATTTTAATTTGGAAGAATAAAATCAATTTACTATGTTGCTATATATAGATATATTATCCAGTGACTATGCTACTTTATATTTAAAATAAAATGGCAAAAATATTAGTCACGTACACTTGCACGTACATGTTCAAGCCACCAGCCAATTACAAGGCCTTTCTGCAATGTTGGCCTTAACTTTAAATCTGTTAGAGCCCAACTTTGGGACATGTACCATGTATTTTCAAACTAAGTGCTAGACTCACCTTGAGTTGGGCTCTTACAGATTTAGAGGACCACCACAGTAGTTTCAGTGGATGGACAGGAAGGTGAAAGGGCTGCAGGATAAACCATGTTGGTCGCTCCTCCATGTAAGACCCAGATGCTAGGTCCAAAGTCAGCATTCAGTGTGTGATTTGTGAAGCCCCTGGGCTACATAGATGTAAGAATTGTCCCTATGCCTTGACATTTGACAGCATTAAGGATCGCAATGCGGCAGTTAATTGTGTCTTGATAAAACTAACCAACTTGTTTTCTTTTCTTAGTCTCTGATATTTGACGAGGTTGACCTGTCAGATGCCAGTGTAGCAGAGTCAAGTACTAAAAATGTCAACAACAGCTTCACGGTAAGATACACCTATAAAATGTGTGACTGTCTACTGAAGAACATCATTCTGACCACTTTAAATTTAGCCCTAGGTAACTTGATCTGTGTTGCTGCTGCAGGGCATATGTAGCGCATAAAGACTAAGGTGCATGAAATCCACTACTGTCAAATACATAACAATCACGACCTGTAAAATGACGTAAACTGAAAATGACAATGCCTTGTATTCTGCATACACTTATTATCCTTATTTCCTCTTTTAGGAGTGGTGTTTGTTTTTATATAAAGGCTGGAGGGGGGTTAATTTAGTTTGCGTAGCATTGTTGTAGTAAATTTTGTTGCTTTAAAAACCAAGTACACTGTTTAATAGTTTTGTATATATNGGTGGCACTCTATATTAAGGTGCAGACAAGAACTTACAGCAATAAAGTAAAGCCTGATGAAAGAGGAGGATGTCAGAATTTTAATTTGGAAGAATAAAATCAATTTACTATGTTGCTATATATAGATATATTATCCAGTGACTATGCTACTTTATATTTAAAATAAAATGGCAAAAATATTAGTCACGTACACTTGCACGTACATGTTCAAGCCACCAGCCAATTACAAGGCCTTTCTGCAATGTTGGCCTTAACTTTAAATCTGTTAGAGCCCAACTTTGGGACATGTACCATGTATTTTCAAACTAAGTGCTAGACTCACCTTGAGTTGGGCTCTTACAGATTTAGAGGACCACCACAGTAGTTTCAGTGGATGGACAGGAAGGTGAAAGGGCTGCAGGATAAACCATGTTGGTCGCTCCTCCATGTAAGACCCAGATGCTAGGTCCAAAGTCAGCATTCAGTGTGTGATTTGTGAAGCCCCTGGGCTACATAGATGTAAGAATTGTCCCTATGCCTTGACATTTGACAGCATTAAGGATCGCAATGCGGCAGTTAATTGTGTCTTGATAAAACTAACCAACTTGTTTTCTTTTCTTAGTCTCTGATATTTGACGAGGTTGACCTGTCAGATGCCAGTGTAGCAGAGTCAAGTACTAAAAATGTCAACAACAGCTTCACGGTAAGATACACCTATAAAATGTGTGACTGTCTACTGAAGAACATCATTCTGACCACTTTAAATTTAGCCCTAGGTAACTTGATCTGTGTTGCTGCTGCAGGGCATATGTAGCGCATAAAGACTAAGGTGCATGAAATCCACTACTGTCAAATACATAACAATCACGACCTGTAAAATGACGTAAACTGAAAATGACAATGCCTTGTATTCTGCATACACTTATTATCCTTATTTCCTCTTTTAGGAGTGGTGTTTGTTTTTATATAAAGGCTGGAGGGGGGTTAATTTAGTTTGCGTAGCATTGTTGTAGTAAATTTTGTTGCTTTAAAAACCAAGTACACTGTTTAATAGTTTTGTATATATGTATTTTTTAATACTTTTTTTTTACATTGCTGCTTCTTAACAGAGGCCATTCACCATCAGAATTCTGCATTTTGCTCATCTGCTGTATAGTCTTTTTTTGACCATAGCAGCAGAAGACTCATTTTTGACATAATTAGATAATGTACATGTACAGCATATGCAATGTTACTGTCATACAAAAGACAGCATTTCCTATAGATAATACTGAATAAATATGTCTCATTGACCAAATTTGTCAATATTGTGCGTAGTGGTAAAGGGGAGGGGAAGGGGTGACATTGTTATATGGTGTGGATCGAGATAATTGTTATATGGGGCAGAACGAGTACTCTATTCCCCCATTTTTAAGACGCACTTTTTTGACAAAAATATGATGGCTTAAAACTGTGTGCGTCTTATACAATGCAGCCAGGACATGCAGTGATCACCAGCTTCCAGAACAGCCGTGACCATGCTCACAGCCAACAATCTGAAGCGTGAAGCGTACAGTACAGTCATTGTGGGCTCTATGTAGATGTGCAGTTTAGTATTTTNGCCTCCCCCACACAGTATTAATTAAGGTAGCGCCCTGCGATCGTATCGGCCTCCCCTCATACAAAACAAATTCAGTTGCATCAGACATCCAGCAGAGATTTGGATTCACCAATGATACCCTATTACCGATAGTCAGTGTTATAATCTAGACACTAATATTGAAATATGTGTTTTTATGCTGCCTTACATTATCTGTATGTATTCCTTGACTTCTCCTCTGACTGGCCTGCTAGGCTCTATGTAGGACATCGCTAAATGTTTCTGTGTTTATACAAGCTGTTGTCTTTGGCGGCGTCAGTTTGTTTTCTGAAAACAGATGGACTCGTAAACTCCCTCTCTGCCAGTNCAGTGGTGTAAATGCCACAGAACTGCATATGTTGCTGTGTGATGGCAGATGAGATATTTTTGGCTTGCGACAGATTGAGTAAGGATATGGAGTNTCAACATCAGTTGGAATGATTTTAGAGGTTTCTTTTGTTTGTTGAACACAGGCTCATGGGACTACCTTAATCTAAAGGTAGTGGATGCAGACAGCTCTCCCTAAATATGTTCTGTATCTTCTGCATGCTGTGACTTCTGTACATTCTGCTAAGCTGGAGGGAACACACTGATCGCCCCAAGGATCTTATATACACCCTTNATATACACAGAGAAGTGTTAACACATTTCACTAAATCTGTAATTAAAGTAAATCAAATGATGTTTTATTGTCTACTATACTGTCCTAATGATTTGATTTAAGTAGGGTTTTGTGTGTTCACACCTCCACAGTGTTCAATCATCTGTATGAATAAATGAGTAACCCCCACTCCAGCCTAATATTTTGGATTTATGTGAATTTAAATGTTTCCCCCAGTGTGATTGGGGATAAATGTATGTTATAAACATTTCATTAATGTTAATGAAAAGTACAATCTTTCAATACAGTCTTAGCAACCCATCAGCTCCTGGTTTACTGCTTATTTTACATTTAGAAACTAATTCATGATATATAATTCCCTACAACAACATAGACTGTTGTGTGGTACAAGTAAGCTTACAAACAGGATAGCTGGATTGAATGAATGACAACATTTCTTCATGTGATCACGGTCTACAGAATGCTTGTAATCCACCTAAAATGCAACTATTTCTGTCCCTCTGTTTTATGAGCTCTGCTGCCCATTCATATTTTAGTTACTTTGATCAAGCATTTGTTTTTATCTTAATATTGCCATTTGCATACAGTTAGATTGTGTAATGAAGTCATAGTGCGATGTGTGGAAGGGAATGTAATGAGTGATTTCTGTCTGGTGAGGAGAGACTAGGCTCTTTCTGTTACTGGGTAAGTAGTATGTGTTGAGAGTTGCTTANAAGAGTTTCAAAGTCACAGATTATAAATCTCAAGATTAAAAGGAACCAATAAAAGATCTTGTTTATAGCCTTTAGGAAATTCTTATTACTACATTGTATCTTTTCTGCTGAAAGTCATTTACTAGAATTAACAGGCATTCAAATATAAAGAAAATGTGTTTATACTTATACTATACTATGCCTATTTCACTAATTTTGATATTCTAACAGAGCAACAGGTTGCTTGCAGCCCTCAAAACATTAAAATAAATTAAATCTAAAATATGACAGTGTGAGGTTATACAGCACTTTGTTCTGTTTACATTTCAATGCCAGCTCCAAATAAAACATACTTGTAGTAGCTAAAGCCCTATTTGGGCTGATCATTCTTAGAGCTATAAAAATGATTGTAACTGCACTCCATTATGTTATTATTATCACTACTTCTATTGCCGATCTTACGCCTGACTCTGCATGTTCCCTCTTGTTAGTGTTGTGGTGCTTTCCTTCACTCTGTTACTGTGCTTGAATTTATAGTGCTTTATACTGTTACATGTGTAAAAAAATAAAAAATAAAAATTAAATATATATATATTATAATTAAATATTTCTGTCCATTTTGGTTTTTTGTTTTTACTTTTATTTAGTTTCATGAGAAATGAAAGCCTGAAGCGTCATCCATTGTTTTAACAACCTCTCAGATATTTTATAAGGGAGATCATTCATTATATAACTACTAGGTAAAATGTTTCTGATACTGGCTTACTGCTTTGTGCAGTTTTTTGACCACCTGAATGATCATTTTCTGCTCTCTCTGTAGAACACTTATTGTATATGCAACCT